>JACSZP010014901.1:0-10137 GCA_016161895.1 Pinna nobilis | reverse complement strand
CTCTCTCTCTCTCTCTCTCTCTCTCTCTCTCTCTCTCTCTCTCTGGCCGCAACCGTAAAGCCACGCCGTTAAGGGTCCCTGCAGTGAAGAAGTTACATATTATTCATCAACAAAACTTTGAATGGATAAACATTATTTATTATTTTTCTTTTCTATATTCATGAACAAAATATTAATACATAAGAAAGTAGCAAACATTCAGATAAACACAATCTACATTTATGTCTACACTACCTATAACAGAGTGGTTATTGTTTATTTATACATTGCTTAACAAAATGTTACTACAAAACTAACTAGGAAAGTATTCAGCAACTAACTGCACCAAATATGTCTTAACTGCACAAATATTGATTTCTTATCTTTTCACAAACACCACTTCTTAAAACCTACACTAGAGTACCACTGTTTCTCAGCTCAACACAAAAATATCTCAACAAAACCGGAATAAGATCTGTTTAAGTATCTGTTCCTAAACTGAAAATAAAGTCCTTCTCCCTAAAATCATAACCAGAACTCCTCTATGAAGCCCTGAAAAACATCTCAATTGCTTAAAAAAAAAACCCAAAGCCTTCTCCCTAATTTACCGCCCCTAAACTCCCACGCAATCATTTCTCATCAAAACCAAGACTGCATTTTAAATTTTAATCTCTCTTTGCATTACTAACAATATGTTTCTCTCTTTCGTAGCTGAAATAAGTTACTCTTACAAACTTTTCTTATTTCGTAAATTTCTTGACATGCTACCTAGGTCTTATTCCTGCCACAGCAATATTTACTGACCAGATGATTGTTATTACATGGCCACAATTACAAGTTTGATTATCAAGGTTTATTAATCAAAGTTCTCTGTTTTACAATATCACTGAAAGACCTTCGAGTGTGGCGTATAGCAATAAAAAAACATAGGGATAAGATCATTCGACTCTCTCATGCCGAATCCGCGCATATACAGTGCCTTCCTCTCTCATTGGTGTGCATCTTATAATCTTACATGTACTACTCTCTAGTTGTGTTTCATGACAACAGTTGTATATGTATTTTATAGTTTAAACATTTAACCCTACAGCTGCTGTTTATTTTACCATTTCAGGCCTGTATTTGGAAAGAGCAAAGAAAAGGATAGAAAATATACGGAAGTGTCTTATATATCATCTAGCCAAAACATACACGTGTATGACGAAATAGTCATCCCCTGAAAATCTGCAAAGTCCTAAGAGTCCTATGATTGAGACACTATTCTGAGGGGGATTATCTTTCCCCTTCGTATTTCTCCTAATTTTTATCTGAACTTTCAGGAACATGTATAAGAGTTAAGTTTACGTCTGAGTTTGTTTAAAAGTTAAAGGAAATTTTAGAATACATTCCTCAAAACACATTCACTTAACACTGCTTTAAGACATGAGAGATATCAGTGTCAAAAATAACTTTTAAAAAATCTCAAAGATCCATGATTTTTAAAAAACAAAGACTTTAACGATGAAAGGATTTTCATAAAAAAATTGCATTGTGTGCTAGTAAAATCATTACTGCTAAACGTCGTTCCTCACAAGTTTTAGTGTCTTAGCGGATACTAATTAAAGGTACTATATTCAATTATATTTTGTATTGATTATCTATTCAATTTGATATTTGTTCCAAACCTGAATGTGAATTAGTTTGAAAAAGTCAATGATCAACTGGTTATTTTAATTGTACCCTCTTAAGAGTTACAGGTCGCGACGCAATAGTTCACCGGAGTGTTTGTTTGATTTAGAGGATCGTCCGCATTTAACTTCCCTGTCTTTTGTTGATAAACAAACTAAATAGATATAGAACCTGATAGTTGTAAATAGTCATATATATATATGAATAAATTCTTTCAAAACATGCCAATTTCATTGTTTTGGGTAATAGGGCGGGGCGACACAGATATGATCATAGATAAGCCGAGCGGATTTTACTAATGGTCTGATGTAATTCTTTTGCTTGGTGGAATTTATTCAATATTCGAGCCTACGTTGTATTTCAATATTCAAGAAAATATAATCGCCACGGCTCTGCAGTAAAGTAATTTTCTTAAGACTGCCTCTGAGGAGGCCGCTGGCGTTTCCTGTCTTCCGGCAAAGTGGCGCCGCAATAGAGTTTTGTCTTAAGTAAGGCAAGGGCCCGAAATCACCAGAAAAACTCAAGCTCAAACTTAGTTCGGGTTCGTGTTACACTATTTTTAGTTACCAGTGTATTTGTGTATTTCTGTTTCTAATTTTGTCTCCCTTTTGTTTTGGCCACGATTTTGTCTGTTGTTGACTTATTCTGTTTGGAATACCCCTTGGTATCTTCTATTTCACCCATTTTAGTATCCATCTTGACTGTTTTTGCTCAATTTTGAATTAAATACAGGTAAATCAAGTGTTAAATGCTTTTTATATCATATCATTCAAATATCAGTAATAGTGTGAATTAATCAGCAGCAAGAATGATTGAAAAAGACACTGTCTGATCTCAAGATTTTTTTTTCTTCTTAGAATTGATAAATCAAATACCAAGGAAAAACACAAATTGTTACTGATATCAGACTGGTATGATGTAAATGCACTTGCTGAGATGTATTTAATACTTAATTTACATGTATTCAATTCAAAATTGAGGAAAAACAGTTGAGCTAAGTACTTGGGTTGTACTTGAGTTTTTCTGGTGATTTCTGGCCCTAATAGTTTAGGGTTCGGTCTCGGCGGGCGCGGCTGGCATTCCCTTTAGTTTAGATGAGACAGTAAAAACCAAAGCCCCGTGTCAAAGTAGTCGTCGTGGGCTCGTCAATTATCTCTCACCGCTCAATAGCTTCACTAGTAAATGTAGAACATAGGTCAGAATTTGAATCACTTGAGCGGCATTTTTTTAAATCTTAATATGAGTGATGGACTTTTAGATGGGAAACAGCATAGCGACAAGTAAGTACCACAGGTAGTAGTCGGTGATCTTTCGAAAATTTGGTCTGAAATAGATTGGAGTCAGTCTCATCCTGCCTTGTATGATACTTAAGAATAAAAAAAACAACAGTTTGTCTGAATCGTCCTGACATAGACTGAAATTGTCTGCATATCCACCTAGTGTCGTCCTGACATAGACTCGAAATGTTGCCGCCGAAGTAGGGCTATACTTTTAAATAAGTACTCTAATTTATCTATTGCTATACGGACATCCTGGTGGAGAAACATTCTGGTTGTGTCTAGACAGCCCTAATAAAGCTATATTCAAAATAATCAACGAATAATCTTAAAATTTCGGCTGAATCTGATTTTGCGATTCTGCAGTGGCCCAATTATATTAGGGCGACTGTTCTCTCGGTATGAATTTAAAGGTTATATTCCTAATTTGTATTGTCCAATTCAGCGTATAATTAAGATTTATAACTGAAAATTTTCTCACGCAAAAAAATGAGTTCTCGTTGATGTAAGCATAACTAAGACTTTAAATTTGACTTGAAGCGTAGATATATGACTGTTGAATGTATTATAAGCTAAAGAAATACACTTTCCCAATGTCCCTGTTCCCACCACCTCAAAGGGTGTAAGTACTATGCAATGCTGAAACATAAGCCAATCATAGGACTGACATAACTGTTCAATTATCTATTAGTGGAATTACTGAAATTGGTCATTCTATCAATTTCCCAGAAAAGGAAACAATTGGTACTGCATGATACATATTTCTAGGGAAACTTATAAACTTATATACAAGGAGATATTTAAAGACGTCCGCGTTCAAACGTCCGTATCTGTACGATTGATTCAGAACAAACATTACCGAAAAGAAGACATCGCATTTGTCTTTTCTGTGAATTGAATGACTGGGTTTAGAATATCAAGAAAATCGAGAAGAGGATGAGTATAAAATTTGAATGTCACATATGCAAAATTGTGTTATGAAGCACGCCAAATAACTATATCAACCACCGGTGTGCCATATCACTACTCCTCCTGCACATTCATTTAAAAAGGTATATGTTAAAAAAAGGTTATCCAACCCCTCCGTTCATATAAGGAATAAAGAATAAAGAGTTAGGCAAACACGGACCTCTGGATATCCAGATATGGGATCAGGTACCCGGGAGTAAGCTTCCCCTGACGATCGGTCACATCCACTGTGATCCCTGTATCTTTATTAAGGAAACGAAGTGATACGTAGTCAAAAATTATGTGTGAAGAACGACCAAACAATTGGTACGAATTTGAATTCAAATACTACTGGAACTAAGTTGAATAATATATTACCATCCAAATTGCTTATAAACATTTATTTTCAATCTTTTTCGATTTTTCTCTAAGACAGGTGCGATGTCCTATTCACTTCCTATATGACGTGACCAAAGTTAGCAGATTGAGGTCAATAATCTTTATCTCTGAAAATGTGCTCATAATCTTTTCATGAAATCTCCAATTTATTGATTCTCAGGTGCTTTAACTCCTCTCATCAGGTTGCGCTCTTCTTGAACTATTTCAAACTTCTCATTGCTTTCAATAATATTGCATTATTAAGCCTGGTATATAAAATACATAAACTTGCAAACACATAAAACTTTTACTCCATCCATTAGGATAGGCGAGCAAAAAAAGCTTCTCGAGGAAGGTATCTTTCTTTTCTACAGTTTAATCTGCTTTAGCGACTCGCTGAAATGAATGACTACTAGTCTTATGTGACCTCAATGTAGGGTTACCAAAATAGCTTTTCCTAAATAAAATCACCTGAAATAAGATATCAGCTGTCAAATGTGAACCTTCTTGCTCCTTTTCTTGGACGATCTTTCAAAACAGGTTTGACTGTACATTTTATACAGTGTAGGTATTCACGTACTTCCTTGATCATACATTTCTAGTGCGAATACATAATGTAGGTAAACGCATTGAAAATACTTGAATAGATGTGTGATTAAATGTCTATTGGTAAGACGTCTATCTTAACTTTAAATCTTAAATGCAAATAAATAAACTTTTTTTCTTTCGAAAAACATACCTATTAACCGTGCCAGTTCATAGTAACTTGAAAATTCAATAGATACCTGTATGTTTGTTTATTTTCTTCAACCGTTGCTTTATATCATTATTCCATATTTATTAAATCACACACGAGTTCCCCTTAGAAACTACCTCTTAACAAAGTGCACTTGTTTTTAGAGACTACCTACAGATATACAATTGGATGAGAAGTAAATATATTTCAAAACATTCATGTAAACTTCACCCTTCTGTCAAGACTAATATATGCATGTTTCTACATTTACTAGTGCGGCTATGTTGAGTGGTTGCTATAATAAAGTCTCATTGTAATTTACTTCAGAAATGTAAAAAAAAAATTTCCAGGGAAAGCTCTATTAAAATTGCCAGATCTATAAATTTTTCGTTTGTTTCATTGATATATTTCTCTCATATCAAAACAGTTTATAAGGCTAAATCAAGCTGCATGCTTCAAAAGTATTGGTTTATTCCAAGGAAGAATATGAAGCTGGGTATCAACTGAAGCAAAGACTTGGTAGAAGAGGTTTTGCTATTTCATTCCGAAAGCATCAATCATAATGAGGCTACAATTCGATCGGGGGCCGCCATGAATCAGTGGCTAGCGTATTCACCATCGGATCACGAGCTCGTGGGTTCGAATCCTCACCGCGCTGCAGTTGACTTTCCCTGCCCTTTCGACGAGACGGCAAAATCCGAATTCCTGTGTCAAAGCAAATGTCGATATGTTAAAGAACTATCACTGATTAACTGCCATAAGTGCCGAGCATAGGCAAAAACCTCAACGGCGATGGTGACGTCTTCATTTAAGTTACAGGTTCTTGCATGGGACGTTAAACAACAATATAACCAACCAACCAACCATGACCCGGTCCCTCCATCGACATACCTACAACACGCTCATAAGTATTAACTCAATCGGGAAGTAATTTATGAAGTGCCGTATTTGCATTGTCAGTTCATTTCTATGCAGAGTGTATGAATCTAGCTCATTCTATTGAAATTGTTAATATATGAATATGTCATGTGAGAAACTTAGTTAAGGGAAGTCCCATTCCATTCCAACTATACAAACGGATCAATACATGGTGTAAGCCGAAGTAAAGGGAAACTGGTGAACATCAGGATGATTTCTCCTTGGTTGTTCTCGTTGCTTCTAGCCGTGATTTTATGTGTACAATGTAAAGGTATGTATTTACTTTCTGTCCAAAATGTTATGCATATACAGTGATGTCTCGTTAGTCCGGACACATTCGTTCCCAAGCGATTCGTCCGGATTAACGAATTTTCCGGACTACCGGATCATGACTCATGCCAAGAGTTATTTCCCCTGTCATATTTTCAGTGCAAAAGTTTTGATCTAAATAAGAGTAGGAAAATAAATGAAAATTAACAGAAAAATTAAGCGTTTAAACACGACAAAAATAAAAAAAAATGTTTTGGAAAAAAGAGGAAGAGGGGGGACTTGAATATTACAGACTGATGTAAACACTAAAGAATCGACCATCTTATCTACAACAATCTGACACCTATCTATTTGTGTTGAATCGTAATTTCAGAGAGTTGTTGATTATCAGTGTATCTACCCGTGAGCACGCTGGAAATATTCACTTAATGTGTCTTGATATGAAAACTGTAATACTTTATAATTATCTCTGAAACTGCACTAGCACTATATGATATAAAATATCTTCGATTGTTATATGGATATGCTCCTCTCTGAAGATTAATATCATTTGCTTATGAATGTGACTATTGTGATTGAGCACTCTATCCATTCCATCCATTATGTCTCTATATATGTATTGCATATTTCATTTCTCAATGTGAAAAATACTTTGTCTTTTAAAATTCTTTGTTAGGGTCAGCTTGACGATCACTTTGAAATTTTGTAGATTCCGTCTGAAGAGTTTTTTTTTTCTTGTATAATCAATATCAAATTTTTCTTGTTAGTTTTGGTCACGTTCTATTAGACATTTCTCGTCTGTCGGAGCTTTTTCGTTCGATCAGGTCTTTCTCGTTTGACTGACTTTGTTTTGTTTTCTTAATTGAACAAGTGTGTTTATTTTTTGCGGTTACGGATAAGATGCATTAATTATGTATTTAAACTCTATTTTCATTGATTTCTTGTGAAGAGGTTTTCGTTTAAAATGAATATATCTGGATTTGTTAAACCTGCGCGAAACAGTACGTTATAGCTATATATAGTCTACTGTGTTTCAGGCAGACACCCCATATGTAAGACATGTATTGATAGTAAAGAATATAGTCCTAGGTAATGTGACTCTAACAGACGTCAGAATTGTTGATATTGTTTCCAGCAGAAATCACAGACAAATGTGATGTGTTTCAAGAAGATAAAATTGCCTTTGGGTACCTTCAGCAGCACCATTAGTTGTAGGTGATGTGTCTCCGTTGGCCATCACTTTTTAACAAAAATTGTAAGTCGAGGCGGAATATTTTAGCAGACATTATTACCCTAGGTGATAAGCTTACCGCAGATAACACAGTTCTATCTGATGTTTCAAGTAGACACATTAGAGGGAAAATGTACCATAAGTAAGGTAGGGTCTCAAAATACTGATCAAGTTATAAATTTTAGCAAAATAAGAGCTTTTGCAGTTGACCATTCGGGAAAATATTGTAAATTACTTATTTTGTATCGAGAACGAGGTAGACTGTAACTGCATCATAGTTTGTATCAATTCCTCAATGATATGGTAGACGACATATTCTGTTTATCAGGGCTAGAAGTAGAAAAACATTAGTAAAATTAAAGACTCCACGTAGTTATGTCCAACAAAACTATGGTGCCTATGCAAACAACAAGAAAAGGTACTTTTTCACTTTCAGTGCATGGTCATTGCATGTAAAACGTGAATTATTGTCAGAAACACTCAAAGATTTTGGCACGTGCTCAAGCTGTTTTGTGATAATTTGCAATACATTTTAACGATCCACAGTGTGTTGTTCGTTGACACATACTTGTAACTCCCACTTTATTTGTGTCCTTCTAAAAACTAGAGAAAGACAAGGTAATGGGGTTTCTACTAAGCTTGAACATTTGATACCTCTAGGTCTTTGATTGACTTTATAAACAACATTAACTTATAGCTATTTTTTCCCTGTAGGTATCGCTGGTGACGAATGCACAAACTATTCCGATTTGCAAAACCTTACTAGCCGTCATCCAGACAATGTGTACGATTCCAACACTACAGCAATATCCGACAACCAAGGATTCGAGACCAAGTGGTACAGAGCTGGGGACCTGGACATGCCAAACACGATGCCTCAAGCTAACAGATGTGGAACGGCCTGGCCATTTTATCTGATAGGAAAGTATAACCTATGGAATCTAGCGTCAAGTGGTCGTGCCCACTTGCCCTTAGACTCAAGAATCTTTCATTAACATAGATACGTCACTACTTGCCGTTGAAAGGCTTCAAACTTTTACCCATATTAATTACTTATGGTCATTCAGCAGTAAAGAGCTCAAGTTGTATCTTGATGACATCTGCTGTGACTTTGGGCCTCATTTTTTTTTATCTCAGTTTTATACTAACATCATATTGAAGATTCTGTGTAAAATGTATATATCAGCAAAAATACAAATCAAATTCCAAGCAAAATATATCTATGATTAAAAAAAATAACTACACAACAGTTGAACGATTTTCTGATGGAAAATAAATGGAAGTATGGGTATTGTTTCTTTCATTAATGTTATTATTTTTATTCTAGCTTGTCGAATTTATGACAAAATAAAAGATACATGTATTCTAAATCCTTTTTTTTTTTTTTTTGTTTTTGTTTTTGTTTGGGCAGGTTGTTATCACCTAACTTTTAAACATGGTAATTCCCTTGTATCCTTATTGAGCAACCTCTGCTGTACTGCATGGTTCAGACTCGAATATATTTCAGCCAAACTTTTCCTTATTACTGCAGATCCCGTGCCGATGAATACAGAGATTCAAGAAAACAGGGCATGTATAGGTGACCAATACGATCCATGTTATTACTACAAAAGAATCGAAGTGCGCAACTGCGGAAGTTACAGAGTTTACAAATTGACATCTATTGGAATCAATGACGCAGCCTACTGCTTCAGTAAGCAATAAAAGATATTTATAGTGCAATAAGTTCATATTTGAAAAAGAAATCAAAACGTTAACTTATGTATCGTGGGAAACTGAAGTTTGTTTTTGTAACTTAGATTTATATATCATGAATTTTAAAATATATTTTCATGGTTTTGATCAACAGGAACTTGTGCCAATTGCAACTTGCCTTCTTCGACTACATCGACATCAATGAGCACAGTAACAACTACAAGTAAACTATCGACACCAACAACGACAACCCACACTCCACCAACAACGACAACCAGTACATCATCGACCACAACAACGACCACAGTACAAACAACGACAGCCAGGCCGACACTTCCGACACGATCGACGACCAGCACAACTATAACTGAAACGCTACATTCCTCGGAAGTGTGTTTTCGACCAATGGAATTCGTACTTGTGATTCTGAGCTGCTTGATTCTGTCTTCGTTGCCTCCGCTTGCCATCATGATTTATTTGCGGAAGAGGTATATAAAAAGTTTTTTTTCAATTGTGTAAGAAGGGTACACATACGCGTCTTTAGATATTTCAGCAACCCTTAAAACACATTAATAATCAATTTATTATTTTCCTAATTGTCTTACCTTCGTTAGGCCTACTCTGTATCTATTGCTGTGCTTATTTAGGTTTATACATTAGTTAGCACGGTCTTTAGATTACAGATTATATATTTTTGTCAAAATTCTTCACCAGAAATAAGTAATATGTGTTATGAAAAATACAATAATTCTGATTTTGCCAAACAAATCTATAATCATGGATACAAATGTTTTGCCACTTTCAGAAAAAGTGAATAAGTGTTAAGCAAATGTCTAAAAAGCAAGATTATTGCAATATGAAGAGAGTTAAAATGCTCATCTTAATTTTAAACATAACCAGGTGCATTGACGCATTTAGGTACAGCACAGGTGCACTATAAAACTTTGATAAGAGGTTAGTAATAGTAGCCCAGTAATCAAAGGTGTAATATATATTTACTCTCTCTCTCTCTCTCTCTCTCTCTCTCTCTCTCTCTC
>JACSZP010014900.1:0-12641 GCA_016161895.1 Pinna nobilis | reverse complement strand
AGTACCAACATACTGTACAGACCATCAGTAAACTGTACATGTAAAGTATCAACACACTGTACAGACCATCAGTAAACTGTTCATGTAAAGTATCAACAAACTGTACAGACCAACAGTAAACTGTACATGTAAAGTATCAACACACCATTAGTAAACTGTACATGTAAAGTACCAACACTAAATACAGCAAATCAGTGAAGCATACATTTAAAGTACCAACACACTATACAGACCATCAGTAAACTGTACATGTAAAGTACCAACACACTTTACAGACCATCAGTAAACTGTACATGTAAAGTACCAACACACTGTACAGACCATCAGTAAACTGTACATGTAAAGTACCAACACACTGTATAGACCATCAGTTAACTGTACATGTAAAGTACCAACACACTTTACAGACCTTCAGTAAACTGTACATGTAAAGTACCAACACACTGTACAGACCATCAGTAAACTGTACATGTAAAGTATCAACACACTGTACAGACCAACAGTAAACTGTACATGTAAAGTACCAACACACTGTACAGACCATCAGTAAACTGTACATGTAAAGTACCAACACACTATACATATCTTCAGTGAACTGTACATGTAAAGTACCAACACACTGTACAAACCATCAGTAAACTGTACATGTAAAGTACAAATACATGTACACTGTGCAGATCATCAGTGAACTGTACATGTTTTACGTACAAATACAGTTGAGCCTCATTAATCTGGACGCCAATAATCCAGATACTTCACCTTCCAGACAAAATCATCTTGGAACAAAATTTTTAACTTCTACTGTTCATTATAGAGGTTTTGTTTCAGTAATCTGTATGCTTCATTAATCCGGACCATTTCCATGGGAACAGAGGTGTCCGGATTAACGAGACTCCACTCTCACATTATCAGCCTAGTGTGGTTGTATTGTTGTTTAGCTTCCAACTCAAGACATTTAACTTATTTGGAGACATCATCATATACCAGTGATGGACGACAAATGTGCCCATGCTCAGCACTTGTGACCATAGAGTAGGGAAGATTCTTTAACGTGCAGACACCTACTCAACTGTGACACAGGATATTGGATATTACAGTCCCATCTCAAGAACAGGGACAGCAAACTGCAGCATGACTCAGATTCTAACTAACTACCTCACAATCACAGGACAAATAAGATAACCACTGGCCACAGCAGCCCTTATCAATCTAGGTTCTCGTAAGGCTTGAACCTGTGTTGACTTTTTTAGTTACGGTAGTAGAAGTGAGAGACTAAATAGTTTAAGGAGTGATGCTTTGACCATTTGACCATTATGGTCATACAAGATCCTCAAGTGCCACAGAGCTCACTTTTATAAAGACAACAAAGTAAAAGCAGGATTGGTCAACAAATGAATACAATGCTTTATTCAAATAACTCTGTACATGACACATTATACAAGGTATAAACAAGAACATGTGAACATTAAACAATAATGCACTATTAGGTTACAAAACACCGTGCAAATACATGTACATATGTGGACACAGTAGAATCTGATCTAATGACCATCTAACTCAGGAGACCAACTCCCAGCAGTGATTGTCAGAACTCGATCTGTTAGTCAATTCTACAAGCTATTTCTATTCACTGAGGAGACGTATCATCCTAGATTAATAGGATCTACAATGTTTGAGTTCCGGATAAAAAAAATATATATCCATTGAAGCTTGGATGAGTCAAGTTGCCCAATAAGATGTTAGCCAGGGTATGGGATCTGTTGATACCAGTTCATCCTACCATAAACCAATCAGAATACAGGTAGTATTTCCCCCCTAGGTTCTACTGCACACATATACCTGTACATACATGGTAAATCTGGAACAAACATAAAAATTTACTCCTAACAAATCCTGTCATTGCTTTCAGTTTCAATATTAAAAGCACGGACCCAAAATGAATAAACAAAACCATCAATCTATGATTATCTATCTAGAGGTACACGTACAGTGGAACTTCATCAACAAACCAATTCTCTATAGAGACTACCAAGTTCTGTTCAATTGATCAGTACTTTGAATTATTCTGACATCTGACCATTTCACCAATCAATTTTCTCTGGTCCTTTAAATGTACATTGTATGTATAATGTAGTCTTAATAGAAATGTACATTGTACTACCGTATTTTACATGTGTAGGCCCTACATGTACACAGATAAATGCTAAATGTTTCTTTAGGTACATGTACTTGTAGATGTTCACTATCATGCACACCACACATGGTTCACATTCATATGAGCTACATGTACTAAATCATACAACGTATACATGTACTGGAATACCTGACCTTAAATCTCTTTCTAGAGGTACTTACATGTAACTTCCCTTTTGTTTCAAACTTCTGTTCAATTATACATGTACCTCCTGGAATTTTTTATACATGTGTTACAATTACCATAAAATCAATATTCTGTGCTTACAGTAAATCATGTTTCAAGATACATATCTGAACAATACATTTAATAACACGAGAACAATCTTTGTTCACATGTCACCATAAATCACAGTACCAGTATTACTGCATTTACCCAGTGCATCAATTTACCGAAACACACCTACATGTAGCTATGTACAATGCATAAAGTACTATATAAGACAAATTATCCAGTTGATTTTTAAGTCCAAAATTATACAAAAATGCATTTGTTACATGTACTTTCTTTGATGAACATTAATTACTTCAGAAAACTCATTCCCCTGTTCTTCATGCATGAAGTGTAATTAAAAAGAAACATTCGGGAATGTCCAAAAATACTTCATTTCAGCAGTTTTTACAGTTCATTCTCAATGGAATTGTAATTCTTATACTGGTACATACATACATGTACCAGTACAATGCAAAAGGCCTTAGTCAACAGAAACAATACTAATAAAAAACACGCTGGCACTATAAAAGAACATGTACATATTGAGACAGCCATTACTGACTTACTGATACTATCTTAAGTTTTTCTATAAATTGTGTTAGTCTAATAATGGGTTTTGTATTTTGACAGGCCAGACAGACCTGATGTAAACTTTTATTTTTCTCCCTTAGAATCTGTAAAGAGGGACCAGTGGAAAGAAATCATCTGTCTGTTTTGGGGACCATTAAATAATCTTTGAAACATATATCCACTCTCTTAAAAGACTACATTTTTAAAGCCATTGGGTTGGTCTCTCAAAACAGATTCTACGTCTACTGATCTAGGCCTACATCATGTAGGCCTACATGTATATGTATCGGTACTGCACATGTTGTCTTGTATATATACATACAGGTATGGACACATACACAAAGTAAAATTATTTTTACACCAAATTATATGATAATACAGGTACAAACTGATCATTGTTGTACATGTACAGAAAATTCCATCACGATAAACTAGCAAAAAAAAAGAAAAAAAAAAAAGAAAAAAAAAAGAGGCATAGTCTACCAGATAAGAAAACAATTCAGTACGGTAATCAATAAAACAACAAACAGACAGAAAATGAGAAAAACTTCTCCAATCTGAATATCAATTAAGTTTCTACATGCATGTACATGTATGTACATATGATGTACAAATAGAGTGCACAAATATACTTCTTTTTACACATCCTCATGTTCAGTATTACTACCTGTATATGCCTATTCAATGGGTTCAATCTGATTTTGTGGCAAAGAAATTTCAAAAGATTCAGCTGGCTTTTGCAGCATAGACTTTTCTATAGGTGGTATTGGCTTTTGTGGAGTGTCACTAGTCATATCAATTTGTCTGTTTCCATCAGCTTCTGCTGCCTGGTTTTCAACAAGCTGATGTGGCTGTGTGTTTAGTGAGTTTTCAACAGCTTCAATTTGATTTTGCAACAAAGAGCCATCACTGGATTCATCGGCCTTTGGTAACAGTGGGTTTTGAACAGATAAAAATGGTTTTTGCAACAGAGAGGTAAGAATTTCACAAGTAATTGGGTTTCCAGGTCGAATCTTTGTTAGGGTGATTGGAAAAGCCTGATCAGGCTGGTGAATTGTGATCATCTGACCCTCATTACTGTTTTCACCTTTTCCAGAGCTCATTTGATTTTCAACGTGAACCTGCAAATTTTGCAAGGTTGCAACCATGTGTGAATCAGACACTTCTTCTACTTTACATGGAAAAACAATATTCCTTTCCTCTGGAACCAAACTCTTAGGATAGTCAGAGAGCCTATGTCTTTTCTTCGGGGAATCACCCTCACCATGCTGTTTAAGAAGATGTTCCTTCAGCTTATCATAACGAGTGGTAGAAAAAACACATTGTTTACATTTGTATGGACGATCATTGGTATGAAGCAGCATGTGACGTTTCATATTTTTGACCAATGAAAATGCTTGGCCGCAATACTCGCACTGATGTGGTTTTTCATGAGTGTGAGTAAGCATATGATATTTCAGGTTTTGTCTTTTTGTTGCCTGAAATTTACACCCTGGTTCAGTGCACTTAAATGTATCACCAGTATGTATCAGTTTGTGTGCTTTAAGTTGACTCTTATGTGCTGTAGCAAATCCACACACGTCACACAAGTGGTCCTTGGAATTACTATGCGTTATCATATGATTCTTCAATGCATGTTTCCATTTAAATCCTGCATTACATACTTTGCATACAAATGGCTTTTCTTTTGAGTGTTTTGGCATATGTAGATTTAATTTAGTTCTTGTTTTGAAACGCAATTCACACACTGTGCAAAAGAAAGGGCACGGGTCTTCATGTTTGATTAAATGTTCTTTAAGTGAATCAAAAGTGTCGCCTTGAAAATCACACAAAGCGCAGGCATTCTTTGCATGATAATGTTCACGTTTATGTTTAATCATTGCTTTTAACTTATCAGATGTGTAGTGACATATTTCACAGATGTATTTTCTGTTTGCATTTGCATGTGCCTGTTGATGTCGGCTTATATGGTAACTTTTCTCTGTTGTATAAGGGCAATATTCACACTCATAAACCTTGCCCTCCATATCTGAAGTTTTCAGAGCATTATCATCTTCAACTGGGTCCTTTCGGAACAATTTCAGGGCTCTCATTTTGATAGTCAGCTTCCTTTTGCGATTACTTCGAGTTGTGATCTCAGTATCCTTTGGATCTGGCTGCCTGTCTGATTCATTCTGATTATCTGATGATTCTTCATGTGTACCTGGCTCATCGTCATTTTCCATATCCTCATTCTGAGTGTTTTTCTTTTCAGAGTTCTCCTGCTCATCCTTCTTTTCAAGACTGTCTGGAAATCCGGTGAGTAGTATTTTCCTTGGCCTACCCCTTTTCCTGGGCATTTGTGATGTTTGTATGTCACTTGTTTCTTTATCCTGTTGATCTTCAGCATTTGGATTTTTTATCCATTTGTATTTGGTATTTCCTTTACTTTTTGTTTCAATTGAACCCACCAAGTCGTCTGCAGACACTCTGATCAGTTTAATCTGCTTATCATGTGACTCTGTCTGAGTTGATGTGCTTACTTTGTCATTCTCCGTCTTACACGTAACTGTACCATCCTCCCCATTCAAAAACTTGTCACAGTAATCCAAAATTTTCTCCATTTTCATGATTTTCGCTATCTCTCGTATTGGTGTAATGACAATATGGGATAGCTCAATTCGACTTGTGTACATATAGTCAATTACCCTCTTAACTGCTTCGTCATAACCTAGGTCGCCACCACTGCCGTCAATGTGTATTTCGATAATTTGGGGAGTTTTTTGAGAGAATGCTCGCGGCAAGTCCTGGCCGTGGCCCAAGAACGAGCCAAAGTACGGACTTGCAGCAGCGAGCACATTGGAATGAGCGTAAAATTGTTCATTGCAAACTCTAAGAACGACATCACAAAACCTGGAAGTAGATCTTTGAAAGCTTAGTTGCCTAAGAATGTCCACTGGTTGTGAAGTGTCTACAAACCAAACACTTTTCTTTACTGTGGACGCCATGTTTAGCCCCGCTTCAATGTTTCACGTTGTTTGATTGGTTGATAATAATTTTCTGCACTAGTATATTCAGCAATTTTGACGGAAACTAAAATAACAAAAACGTATCAATATGTTGCCACCTTCATTGCAGAATTGTTCCTATTTGTTTAGCTATGATTATTTTTCAAATTTCTTTCCAAAGAACGCTCCCGTGATTCGACGTCGAACCGGAAACACTAAAGAGCGCTTTCAGTTTACAGTCGAGTACTTTACTGATTTGAGCAAAAATGTTTCCTATCACTTACTAACTTCCTGGATAGCTGCTGTTTATGTGAAGAAGTATGGGCAAAAAGTTTATGTCGAACTATATTGTAAGTTTAATTGTGTTGCACACATTTAGTCCATAATTATTGACACAACTTTATTAATTCATTTCTGCAGCAGCTAAAAGTAAAACACTTATACTCTGTTTTGCCAAAACTGTTCACAGATAGAGCACATAACGGTGTAAATCTCCTTAAAAAAACGTCAAATACCCCAAACAGCTTTTAATTAGCTTTGTCGCTAGGCTCCACTGACTGTTTAGTGCAGTTGATGAAATAATATTCGCAGAATTTTGAAATACAACAACTTTAATAATTTTCGTTTGAAAAAACAGAGTATAAACAGTATTATTTTTTTTTTAGTCAAGTTAGTGTCTGTGATCTATAGCCTGCATGCTCAAAATTCAACAACTATTCACTGTACTGTATGGTAGGCCTACAGTCGCGAGGCATAAGTCAATGGGAAAGGTATGGTTCATGAATTTTTATACAATTTGGTAAGATTTTTTAGGAATTACGTTTGTTGGAATATATTTTTACATACCTGTACTGGCTGGCGACCAATTCTTGCCAGGTACCAATTCTCGCCAACGTCATGGTTTCACGTGCAATTTGCGATATTTTTTCACGTGCGTTTTCTGTACAGATCAAGCAATTGATACAAAGTCAACATACCATATTTTGGTAAGAATACAGACCCAAACCTGTACTTAAAACAAATTTTCCCTTTGGGACCCCCGGAAAAGTATACACTCAAACATGGGTGATTGCCTCGATCGTCGCATGCTCCTGAGCGAATTTGCTACATTTCAATGTTTTAAAGACCTCTGACACTAGCAGACGACAACTTCCAATCATTTTCTTCATGCCTACATTGTATGTCCATAAATTCACAATAATCCCCATCAAACGACTCCAAAACATCAATTCAACTACTGCAATCGACCCGGTGAGCGCCATCGTGCAGAATTAAATGTCGCTGACCTAGATATGACGTCATCGAGAAATTCCCATGTTACAACTTACATGTTATATGTCCTTTGTCGAAGATTAAAAACATTCGGTTACTACACGTCAATATTTCAATAAATATTTTTTAGACAGTTTTGGTCTAAATTGGGTATATTAATATCAAAACACGATTTATATGCGTAAAAAGAACAGCGTTGTTTGTTTGATGAATTAAAAACCGCCGATTGTTTAAGTTAACAAGAATTGGTACTGTGCTAATAAATTTGGCGCAAAACGATGTTCATAATAACTGCTCCCGTCGTCATAAGGCACGTGCTAACAATCTATAAATATCTTACACAAATGTAGGGAAGACATCAACCAACATGTAGGTGAGGTACTCATTGGGATCCATTCATGTTGTAAGTAGTAGATAACGGAAATGTCGCAAAATTGGCGAGAATTGGTCGCCAGCCAGTATAACTTTCACGAATAAACTTGAAGTTTGAACTACAGTTGAAGTAGCTCAATGGTGATACCATGAATTCTGAATGATTTTTAAAGCAAAGACTTGCCTCTTTTTATAATCAGCAAAACGTCTGAGCTCTTGTTTCACGCATACATGTATTTGTCTATTCCAAAACATATAGCATACATACATAGCAACCCACTGGATTTAAGGAAAACCTGACTTATGTGACTTAAATGTGTGGTTCCCAAAATAGGTTTTTCCTGTATAAATCACCTAAATTAAGATACCACCTGTAATATGTGTCCCTTTTGTGTCTTCCCTTGGATCGCCTTTTAAAACAGGATAGACTGTATAATTTATATCTAAATTTTCATGGCTACTTTAGCTAATATGTGATAACATAACCTTAATATCTCCTACCAGCATAGCTTTTCTTCTTTTTCTTGCCAGAAGCTAATAATTTTTTAAATATGGTTAAAACTTGTAATAATGCTTTAAAGTCTTCCAGCCATGCCTACCGGTACATTTGTAGTGGTGAAGGAGATACATTGACCTCAAATATTGAAACAAACACACGTAAAGGTCTCCATTGAATTTGCAAAATAACTAACATTATCAGAATGGTTAGGAGCAAGGTTTAAACCAGAGGAGAGGATAAAGTGGTTCCTAGTTTGAGTCTAGGCTGCTTCAGGTTCCCGTCTACTGTAGCTGTTACAGTGCACAAATAAAGGCCTTATGCAAAGGATAGGCTTGGTGGGATTAAGATCTCTACCTGCATAGGATGAAGTCCTTAGCAAAGATATCCAATCAAATATGTTAAAGTCCAAAGCAAAGACCCCAAACTATAAAGGATAAAGCCATAAGCAAAGTTATCCAACTGCATAGGATAATGTTCTCAGCAAAGAGCTCAGATAACACAGGATAAAGTCCTTAGCAAAGTTTTCCAACTGCAAAGGATAAAGCCATAAGCAAAGTTCTCCAACTGCTTAGGATAAAGCCCTTAGCAAAGATGTCCACCTGCACATGATCAAGTCCTAAGCAAAGATCTACAACTGAATATATATAATAAATTTCTTAGCAAAGATCTCAACTACATAAGATAAAGTCACGAGCAAAGTTCTCAAATGGCATAGGATAAAACCAATAGCAAAGAGCTTCACCTACATAATAGTTAGTCCCTAACAAAGGTCTCCAACTGATTGTGTTAAAGTCCTTAGCAAAGATCTCAACTACATAAGATAAAGTCACAAGCAAAGTTCTCCGATGGCATAGGATAAAACCCATAGCAAAGATATTCACCTACACAATAGTTAGTCCCTAACAAAGGTCTCCAACTGATTGTGATAAAGTCCTTACCAAAGATCTCAACTGTAGAGGACAAAATACTCAGCAAATATCTCTAACAGCACATGTTAAAGTCCCTAGCAAAGATTTCCACCTGTATGGGATTAAGTCATTAGCAAATATCTCTTACTGCACATGATCAAGTCCTTAGCAAAGATCTCATCTGCAAAGAACAAAATCCTCAGCAAACATCTCCAACAGCACATGATTCCTTAGCAAAGATCTACAACTGCATGGGATAAAGTCAATAAGAAAGATCTCCAACTGCTCATGATATTAACCTTAGCAAAGATCTCAAAGTGCACATGATAAAGTCCTTAGCAAAGATCTCCAACAGTACATGATAAAGTCCTTGGAAAGATCTGCAACTGCTCATGATGAAGTCCTTAGCAAAGGTATCAAACTGCACACGATAAAGTCCTTGGTAAATATCTCCAACAGAATATGATAAAGTCCTTAGCAAAGATCTCCATGCCATAGGATAAAGCCCTNNGATAAAGCCCTAAGCAAAGATGTCCAACTGCACATGATAAAGCCTTTAGCAAAGATCTCCAATTATGCATGATAAAGTCCTTAGCAAAGATCTCAAATGGATTTGGATAAATTTTAAGCAGAGATCTCTAATATCACAGGATAAAGTCCTTAGCAAAGATCCACACTGCGTAGGATAACGTTCTTAGCAAAGATCTCCAACTTCACATGATTAATCCCTTAGCAAAGACATCCAACTGAACATGATCAAGCCCTTAGCAAAGATATTCAAGGGGATTGGATAAAGTCCTAAGCAAAGATCTGGAATAGCACAAGTTAAAGTCCTTAGCAAATATCTCCAACTGCACAAGATAAAGTCCTCAGCAAAGATCTCAAATGGATTTGGATAATGTCCTAAGCAAAGATCTCCAAAAGGGATTGGATAAAGTCCAGAGTAAAGATCAACACTGCATAGGTGAAAGTTTCTAGCAAAGCTCATTAACTGCACATGATAAAGTCCTTAGCAAAGATCTCCAACAGAATTGGATATAGTCCTAAGCAAAGATCTCAAATAGCACAGGATTGAGCCCTTAGAAACGATCTCCAACTGCACATGATAAATTCCTTAGCAAATATCTCAAATGGATTTGGATATAATCCTTAACAAAGATCTCCCACTGCTAAGGAAAAAGTACTTTGTGTAGATCCCAAACTGCATATCCTGTCTAGAAAATTCTGCATATCAATGTACTTCCCTTTCAAATGTTGAAGTAAATATAATGACAGTTTTTTATATTTGTACATGTATTAATGTTCATGCATTTATAAATGCACTGAACAGTATATATTAAGGCTCCTATCATGGAAATCGAGTCATTTGAGACAAGAGTGTGCTTAAGGTGGGTTCCACTTTGTTAGTATTATGAACTCTGATCACCTGAATTTGGATTTCTTTTAGATTTATATTACAGGCCACATGATACATGGCTTCAATTCTGCGGCGAGAAAATGTCAGTCAAGGTCTTCAAGAAGCATTAAATGTGGAAGAGGACCAAGAAGACAAATTCTTAGCAGATGATGTAGATGCATTTGAAAGTCGTACAGCTAGCTTAACTCTAGATTTGGGAGAACCAGAAAATGATATCAACCCAGGTATGTAAATTTATCAAACAGGGTGCTTGTGACCCTGTTTGACCTTTAATTTTCTATTATTACTGTGAGGTATGATTGATAAGTGTTCACCCTCGGATATGAGGATTTGACTTTTGGAAGACTGATTTTCAAGATGATTTATTTCAGTGTCTAAACATTTTTACCAGTGACATTTTAGAGCCTCATTGTCACTTTTAATTCAGGATTTGAAATAAGCACTTGCCCGATCGCCTGCAACGGGTAAGGATTGTCTCAGGTAAGTTTATTTCTCAATGTACTTACCTGTCTGACAAGTATATTTTGGCAGTATTAAATCTTGACCCATTTGTGCTAATTTTAATCCAAGTCCGGTTTTTTTTTCATTACATTGAATAATATATGATTGGTCAAAATTAGTAATTGAAAGTTTTTCCTTATTTTTTTTAGTTTAATCAAAGATTATCCTTTTTTAAAAAAAAGATGTCAATTAGTGGCAATGCAAATATGGACAGGAAGTTTGACATCAAATCTCCCATCCAAAGTGGCCTAAATGAATTTCAATAGCAGGTTTACGGCCATACCTATGGGGAAATTAGTTGTTACTTTCTATATTGATTTTATTGGTGTACTTCCTGAAGGAGGCATGTGGTGGAGACCTTATTTCTCAAATATTTTGAATCCTTGTACCTTTATGTTCTGATTTTAGATATGTTGACTTACCTCCCTTATCTATGTCAACTGTATTAAAAATTTATTGGTTTTGATATTGTTTTACATCACATCTCATGTTCAATATTTCAGCTCTTTGTTTGAAATTAGTTTCTATTTGTAAAGAAAGAATCCCAAGCTAGAAATAAGCACAGGCAACCAGTTCACCTCAAAGAAATTGGCAATCAAGTAAAAAACAAAGTATAAAACCGTTCCATTATTACATTATATGATATAATTTTTTTTGAGTGTGCTGCACATTAGCAAATTTCCCAGGCATTGCTATCTGACAGACATGCGTCACCTATATTTTTATTTCCTTCATTGTAAAATGGTCTGGACATCAAGTTACTTATCCTTTTGCCCTTCTGTAATAATTCATTTCCATTCATCATCTTAGTCATACATACCATAGACATTTTAATTTGAACTTAGGTTTGTATACCTACCATGAACACAAATAGGTTGAGTTTATTTCTGTTTGGGTTCAAACATTTTTAACAAATTCATTCCCCTGGAATCAGGAAATTCACAGTTTGAAATTAAAATTTGTTGGTGGATTTACCTGTACCATGAACGTATGCAGATCAAGCTTATATTTGATTGAAGTGGAACATTTGTTGACAAACTTGTGCTCCCTGAACTCAGAAAATTCACATTTTCTGTTCATTACATGTACATTGTACCATGCTATACATTCAGATATGAAGTTAGGTACATATATATAGATCTGCAATGACAATACACAGGTCTAATGTATATACATGTATTTGGTTTAGTCAAATAATTTTTTCAGAGTTATGCCCCATCATCATTTAAACATCTGTTGCTAGGAGGTGGGGGAAACTAGTGTCACTCTGACAAAGGTATAATTTGTTAAAATTAATGTCTGGTTGATTTTTGTACTGATTTGCCAACACTTTGATTTGTGATGTACCGGTACACACATGTGACATGAGTGACAGTACATATATCAGACACAAAGTGTATGGTATGGTATGGTATTGTTGTTTAACGTCCCACTTCAAAATATTTCACTCATGGAAACGTCACCGTGTGCTGGTGAAGGGCTACAAATTCTGCCTATGCTCGGCACTGCTGGCTGTACACCAGGGAGGGTTCTTTAACGTGTCAACACCCACTGTGACACGGGACCTCGGTTTTTAGGTCACCTGAGCTTTGCTCATGGTGACCTATTGCGATCGCTTTTCGTCCGTCGTCGTGCGTCGTCCGTTAACTTTTCACACTGCGAATCGGAAGACTCGGGTTCGAGCCGCGTAAGCGCCACTCCGCGGTTG
>JACSZP010014897.1:3651-19085 GCA_016161895.1 Pinna nobilis | reverse complement strand
TTTTTAAGATATCTACTAAAATTATACAATGTATTAAAGATATGAAATAAAGTGCTTAACATATAATAACAAATTTGGCGAGTCAAGCTAGCCGGAAAATTTTGGACAAATCTAACTTTGATTTGTTTAGCTAACTATCTCATTTGTGATACAATTTAAAGTATAAAGAAATAACTGACTGGCGAGCGAAGCGAGCCGAAATTTTTTGTATATATTATGTGAATGAGATTTGCCAGAGGTGGGGTCCATGACCATTGGACCCCACCTCTGACAAATCTAAGGGGGGGGGGGGTCCGGACCCTCGGTCCCCCTCCTCTGTATCCGCGCATGGAGAGAGAGAGAGAGAGAGAGAGAGAGAGAGAGAGAGAGAGAGAGCATTATACTTAGCAATACCAGTACATACATGTACTAGTACTGTTCACTTTTTCATTAAATTTTACTTTTACTTTAAGTGCCTTATTTTGAAAACAAAACTGAACAAGTACATGTATATTTTCACAAGGTGATTGTTGTTCGGGTCAATGACCTGTAAGGTTACGACAGGGACATACATACATGTACATATATACCTGTAGCACATATATACGTTTCTGGTTTTGACGTGTAGGTCCACTTGGTACATGTACTTGTTTTCGCGTTCATGTTGAAACATTTATAATTCATGCGTACGGAAATCTGAGATCATGGGTGCTTTATTTATACCCACCTCATCGTCCATGGGAAGCAGAAGGTTTCATGATTTACATATTGGTAGCCTAGCTACTCAATTAATTTTGAAACTAGTGTTTCAAATTAATGTATCTGTTATGTGTTTTGCTTAATTGAATATCAAGTGAACACAATTTTTTTTTCAAAACATTAATTCGTAAAATTTTGTAAAAACCTATCCCCACAATATTTTGTTGTTAGTTTTGTCACCGGTTTGATTTGCTTCCTATAACAATGAATCTCACTGTTTGTGCATTTGATGGTCAATTTGATGCTAATCGACAGTTCTGTCGAACATGGGCTCGAATCCAGTACCTCACAATCTGAAGTCGAACACGCAATCACGGAGCGTCCCTAAAAGATCTCTCTTAAACCATTTACATGTACTTACAGTTTGTTTATAAAGTCTATGATCAACAAGAGGTAATTTGTTGTAGGTTTACATACCATACTGAAATATAAATACTTCATTATGAAATACGCCCAGGGCCTCCATGGCCGAGTGGTTAGCGTGTTCGACTGCGAATCGAAGGGTCCGAGGATCGATTCCTGCAGCGTCACTCTACGGTTGGTCGTCCCTGTCTTTCGGATGAGACAGTAAAAACAGCAGTGCCGAGCATAGGCAAAATTTGTCGCCCCTCACCGACACACGGTGACGTCTCCGTATGAGTGAAACATTCTTGAGTGGGACGTTAAACAACAATATAATACATTAAATGAAACAATATAATACAATAAATGAAATACGCCCAATGAGAGACATTGTTTATATAGGCTAATTAATATAAAAGAAATGTGTTTAATTTGCACAAAACCCAATACTTTTTTAGCCTTTACAGAGAAGTCTACAAAAAAATCCATGTTCTTTGTCAACATGCAACTCGATTTAGAAGGATTCATTTATGATCAAATATTCAAACATTTTTTTAAAGTTTTTTTTCTCCCATTTACAGCAAATTTGAACATTAATTTCTCTGATTTAGATATGATTTAAATAGACACAGAATCAAAGATCTTTAGATTGCTATCGTCATGGAAATGTTTGAATAATGTTCTCCTCCTAACGTTTGAATAAAAAAAGTTGTGTTGAATAAATGAGTTATGTATGACATTTTCTGCATGAATTCAAAATTGAACCTTAGATTATGTAATAAATTCATGTCAGCTTTTGCTGTGAGCAATGTAAAGATTTCACGATAAAAATCTTTTTAAAAAGGCGTAAAATTTCCACAAATGCTCTCCAAGTCCTGGTATCAGTTTAAAATGCACCGATTTTGTGGTTTAATTAACCGAAGTCATATGTAGCATCTCTAGTGCATGGAGTGAGACAATTATTAAGACGTAATTAAAAATGGAAATTAATTTTATGTATCACTTCGCTATAGGGTGTTAATATGCTACTTAAAATGAATTAAGAGCCTTCTTAATTCTAAGAAATGGCTTTACAATAAATAAAAAAGAACATAAACGTATTAATTTCAAAAGTTTCTTATCTTTTTTACACGAGAAATTAATTTCCAACTAGGTCACGTGCTACATTGTAAATAGGATAAAAAGAGGGAAGTCAGACCACGTGATATGAGGAGATTTTGTATTTAAATTTTATTGTTTGGGCTGATGTGAACACAACTTGGGGTCCATGCACGTGCCTTCAAATCGCTGCGGCTTTGACTCGGTCACGGCATAGAAGTGGCAGTGTCAGCTCAGTTAGTCTGATAGGAATTTAATTTGATTCAAATGTTCAACAGAAATGTTCTCTCGTCGTCAAGTTGTTTTCTCAAATGCGCATAAAAAGATCGCGTTTTCTTTTCAGGTTTTTTGCATAGATGTGATTCATGACAATTTGACCATACGATGCTACTCAATGTGACTAGATTTTAAAGTAGCATTGATGTTTATATAGCTACAATGTAAAAAATGAAAGAGGTCGAAGATGAGCGCGCATGTCCAAACACAATGGCGAGTCTTGCTTGGTTGACGGGGGAGACAGAGCTGCCTGTGACATTTTTATCGTCGACAAGCGTTTTGAAAATACTGCATGGTGCCTACTTCCAATACGCATATTGCCTCTATACATTCATACCTACCTACTCTGTATCCCTAAACCCCTTGTCCACAAAATCAAACACCACCCCAGTACCCCACATACATATGCACATAAAGACATTCTAGATCTGGTGTACACTGAACCGTTTTCAAGGAATATCCGTACGGCTACAGTCAACGTTCATGCTTATTCATGTAATATAGAAACAACCGGGTATTTAGAAATTTTTGTTGAAGTGTTCTTTCTAATCTCTCTTATTTCCCCAAATGAAAAAGTTATGTAAGGCATTCTACAGTGTATTTGAGGGGCCCGCCTCCCTGGAATTGGCAAAGTATACTACCATTGGTCAAAAACCCTCTCTGAAATAAATACTGGATCCGCGCATGGGTGTCCCATGTCTAAGATCTCAGAGCATCTTACATTTGTAGATGAATTCCATTATATTGGCCAATATGGAATATCTGTCAGCATGTATAGGCCTACGTAATAATGACAAATTTAGACGCGGGTGAAATGAAATGAGCAATGAAAATTTCATGTTTGTGGTTGTATGCATAGGTGCATTCGTCCTTGCGATTCGACTTGTTAAAGTTAAAAACAAATCAGTCAGACCGATTTCTTTTCTTTAAAAAAAATCCCGGACCCACCACTGGTATTGCAACACGATTATGTATACCCATTGACGTCATGGATTATGAGATAAAGATAACACTTTTATTCACGTGCAAGACACCAGTGAAATTGTATAAGCATTGATGTGATAATATCTGTCTCAACTTTGTAAGTGTATCGTTCTAAAGGGAGAAAGAACCTCCTCAGGTTTTCCCCCCTACCCAAAGCCGCTTATCCGTAAGTGCCTCTATGACGTCAGAACAACCACAGTACGGAAACGTTCCATTGATATTGTTGAAATAGCGATTTAAAACCACAGAATCATAGCCTATTAAAACGACCAACGTATTATCATGTTGACCATCTACAAATTTGTTGTAAACACAATGCGGTTATGTTAAATTTGCCAAGGAATTTATTTTTTGAAAACCGGAACTGACAATTTAGACTGTAGACCATCTGGATATTATTTCACACACGCTGGATTTGAAGCTTTATGAATTTGCCGCCGACTAAAATAAAATTCTGAAATGTGACACTGGTTTAAAATGAGTTGGATGTTAAAATAACGGAATAAAGAAAACAAAAAACATCACATAACAGACTAAAGGTTAAAGAGAGACAAAAAAAACCCCAACAAAACAAAACAAACAAAAGAACAAAAACAAACAAATAAAACAAACAAAATCAAACAATATAAAAATACAACAGCAATAAACAAAAGCAAACAAACAACATCAGTGATACATGCTGAACCTGATTTAGTTCGCGGACTCTGATTTTAAATACATGTACATATATATATATACATCCATTTGTTTGTATGGTTGTAGGTTCAAACCCATTAACTAAACTGTCATGCTCTTGCCTATCGGGGAAACAGTCAATATTTTAGGTTTACTCTTAACTGTAGGCTTGAAAGATTAATCGTCATTACCATAGGAGCTATATAAAGTGTCGTAAAATGTTCACGAACAAGCAACCGTTTGTAATTATTTTCAGGACATTAGTTGTGCGGGTATAATTGTAATGGTGATATACATAAGTTGTAGTTTGGGACTTGATGTAGGACCATCATATTTTCTTTTTATTTACGGGAATAAGTACATGTTCGTGTAAAGGCGAAATAAAATCATGGCGAAAAAATAACCAAAATTATTGTCTTCATTAATTGTAATGTCCACTCTAATCCTAACCCGTCAGATATATTTTTTACAACGCGGAAAGAAATGATACAGCTTAGAAGTTTTATCTGTTGTTCATTGTTTGTGAAAGTGAAATCGTTTCATCTTATTTTCACATAAATATCTGTAGTGGCCTTTATCCTAACTGTGACAACAGGAAGAGTCGCCAACTCTGCTTCCGTAGTCAAACAAAGTACAATTATTTCCGACAAGGGCATACATCGTTCGCGAGTGTTACCATAGCATTTACATATCGTGTCGCTAAAATCTTCCGTTTATAACTGAAATTTTTTTAAACGAACGCACAATATCCACTACGCATGATGAAAAGTAATCCCGACAATGTAACCTTCGCGAAAATCACAAGTGGTTTTAAGAGATAAAGATGAGTTATCTATTTGCTTTGTTATATAGTTGTAAGTTTTATTCCGCTTTACATAATCCAATATTTTACAGCGAAACGCTTACGAACATATGAAAATCTGTAATCAGTGTCTTGTGTTTGATGATTCGGTCACGTGGTTTTGTTCAATAGAGAACATACCTTCCCTTTTGCTTCCTTAGTTATTAATACGACGCTGTGCCAATCAGAGAGCATCACTTGATGAAGATGATGAAGCTCAGTGGATGCTGTTTATCCCCATGTCTCTAAACACATGTAAGCATATTTTATATTCAATTGTTGATAATTTTTTTTGTCACTACATGCTTTGTCTAATATCAGTTTAAAGACTGTAATTTTATTTATGTATAAGTGAATGCATCATATGTTTTATTTTCTACACGTGTCATTTAAAGAAATGGACTCTTAATATATACATATATTAAATTTATTTCAGATTATTTTTTGTTTTGTTTCATATTCCATGTTTCTGTGAATTTAAAAAGTCGAACACTGGTACAACAGTGTACATATGTACATTATTTCTTATTCGGATTTGTTTATTTTGTGTTTATTTGTTCGCTTGTTCTCAATTTTGAAAAATACATGTATATATGTATATGAAAAAAAGATAATGCCATCTTTACACATGATACTGGTTTTTAATATTATGTTTAATGTACAGTAAGGTTCAAAGAATTGATTTTAACTGAAAAAGAAATGATTTATTTTGGAAAAGAGCATATGAATGATCTAAATTAAAAAGAATAATAATAGATTTGATTTAGTATACAATGTAAGTTGTTGATTTGTATGAATTTTGCAATAGACAAACATTTTACAAGAAAGATTTGTTCTTGCTATGAAAAATGATATTCAACCACACGGCAACAGGAATTACGAAATTAAAGAAAAAACGAGGATTCAAAATTTAATACTTCATGTAAATTTAATACTACATGTATAATATCAAATGAAACATAAGTTGGAAAAGCATCTCAATGCAATGTCAAACAAGATTTTAAAATCCTCCAACTTTCCCTTGAGAAACGAATTTACGATCTAAAAACGAAGCTCCAAAGGGAATATACATTTGTGATTTAATTGTAAGAACATTTGCCAGAAAGTAAATAATTCTAAATAGATTAACAAAACAGAAACTTATTTGTACTTTTATATGTCACTAACCTCTATGAAATGGTAAATACACCATGGTATTCAGGAATAAAAAATGAAAAGAATGTGTGTTATCAATGGGTATGGTGGAGAGAAAAAGGAATTCGGTTCTTAACATAATAAGTGTGCCATTTGCTAACATTTGATTGAAATCAATTCAACAGTGAGCACTTGGCTATAAATTAAAAAGCATTTTTTGCATATTAAGAATTCTGTAAGGTAACAGGTTTTTAATGACAAGTTTCTTTAGTATTGTTAAAGTAATAAAGTTCAGAGGGGTGGGGGGGGGCATAATGGAAAAACAGACAAATGAGTACAAATGTACTTGAATTAGTAGCTTTCACCAGGCACGATTTACATATCTTACTTAGGGGAGAGTCAAAGATGAAATTCTATTAAGAACTACTTAAGCTACCCATATCGAGATATTGGACTTGTTTTGGCGAACTTCAAATCGGCAGACGTTTGGGCACTTGAGGTTGTCGTACAGTCACTTAAATCGCTTACATAGGTCAAATGTCAATTACATAGCCGCAATATCATAGAGAAATATTATCAAACACTTCTTTTTGACCTGTGTGCTGTAAACAAAGATAAGAACGGCCAATTAGCTCTTTGTTTTAATAGAAATCAATTTAAAAACGAATAACCATTAAAATCTATTTAACTTTGGTATACAATATACGTTTATGCTTTTTATACCACTGAAGAGGATTTTGAGATATTGTAGAGTATTCAGGGCACTTTACTTAAATTTGAAACTTTGTCAAATCTTAAGATTACTGTAACATTATCCTGTAGTAGACTTTTGAAGTCGATAGTTCAGTCAGTTTAATAAAACTTAAATTCATTTTTATATTCAACGAGTTTGTAATTAATGGCTACATATTGAAGCATTTTTCTTTTTCTGAAATATTCACAAAGGTACAATTTTCCTTCTGAAAACCTCATTTAAGATTGAGAAAAGTCTGTAGACAAAAATAAACTAATATAACAGATATTAAAGTGGACCATACCAAAATATTAATTGTCAGTAAAATTTGAAGGACAAAACCTAGTAAATATTAGATGAACGTGTCTTGTGTTATAAGATTAATGAAATGATAAAAGTACAAAGATGCAAAACGTAATAAACCTAGTAAACTAGAAATAACTGTATATCACTTTTTAAATTAAAATATAGTTATTGCAATATGTATCACGTTTATTTTTCATCTAAATTATCCTTTATGATAATATGTCTAGGTAATTGGAGAGAGAGAGAGAGAGAGAGAGAGAGAGAGAGAGAGAGAGAGAGCTCATAAACCACACAACAGATAAATCTTTCAACAGTAGCGACAGTGCCGCACTGATATACTCTTCGCTGTCTTCTTTAGAACTTGCGTAACAGCATCCATATCGAAGCATCTGTGTTTCTCAAATAATGCATCTAGTGTTTGAGTTTTATATATAAAAATATGTTCACCATTTTACGTTCACTTGACATATTGAGATCTAACGTAAACACTTTGTGATAACCTGTTTGTCTTTGAATGTTCCATATGACATGAAGGAGACTCTCCTCACAAACCCTTTCTCTAATTCCCTATCTCAATTCTCGATGTATAAGTTTTTGACGATTGGGCGTTAGATAAGGTCATTTTACACCTAGAATACAAAACATATTTTTGTTCCGCTAATACCGTTAAAATTCTACATTAGTTCTGATCTAAATCACACGTGCTAAATGAAGATTAAACAGGACACCACTGCAAGATTCCCACCCAGTCTCATGTTATTTTATACTCCACTCAATGTGGTCCGCTGTCAAAACCGTTCTGTCATCTGCGCCGTTCACAGAACTATCAGCTCCCGTCAATGTTTTGATCTTATAATTGGAAATAAAGACAACACCCAGATTGTTATTGCTTTTCTCTATACATATACTTTTAAGAAATATTTCACTAATTTTAACATTTCAGCAGCTCAGCGTTTGTAGATTACACGGAACTGACTGAACTTACGTATTTCTGTTTTTATGATTCACAAACTAACACCACTTGTTGTTAACTTGTTAATTTCAATTTGTTTTAAGTGCTCGCCAGATTGCTTCTAGTAAACAAAATGAATTAAATGAAGCCAACACCAAACTGTAAATCTAGTTTTAATCACGAGACTGTTTATTTCGCGTAATTGCGCGCGTGTAATCACCACGAAAATAACTGAATCGCTAAATATTTTCTACCCTCGAATAATCGTGCATCATACAACACAGGTTTGTTACCTTTGCCCAGTAAAGTCGAGAAAATATTCCCTTGCGAATAACTGTACGACATCTGAGTCGCCATGTTAAAGTTTCGCTGAATTTTTTGGATTTACAGAAAATGCAGATATTCTAGTTTAGAATGGGAAAGTGTTGTGACAAAAATATCATAAATTCATACATTTACATGTATTTGGTAGCTTATAGAGATAAAAAAGTAATATAATACACGCATTTTTCTGTAAAGAATCATCGTAAGCAAAATAATAAATAATAATGAAAAATAATACAAATAGTATGCTGAAAAGTGTCATAAAAGAAGTGATCTCTCTTATTTTAATGGAATATTTGCAAACATCGGACAACATAGTTTATTGTCTATATAAGGACACGTGATGCTTTCAAATGTATGTATTCCTACGTAATCAAATATTCCAATTGATCTCTGCCAATTTATTTATCAATTGGAAATGCAGTGTTCGGAGTGTCGGAAAAGATAATAATTACACGGAAATTAACATTTAAAAATAATTTGATTTATACCATATTCAATGGTCATTAGTAAAAGGAAAAATTGATTCCATGATAATTTATTGATAATGCTTCCAGTATCCGTATTTTTATATTTCTTTTAAGAAGTAATACAAGTATTTTTTTCATTTGATTTTTCCATATGTGCACGGCCATGTGAAGTATGCATTTCATCACTATACAGAATTAAGAGTGAAAATATATTGATTTATTTCCCAAATTATGAATAATACTTTATCAAATGTCCTTGATATCCAGTTATTTCTCGATGCTTTCTGGCTTTTTTTCAAAGTAAAGTTTTATGTCAATGAATAAAAATTTAGAAAGCGCCGAAGAATATTCGAAAATCTAAGTCCTAAAAATTGAACAAGTCTAGTATAATAACAGTCTCTACATGGAAAGCAACTGCAAATCCCAAACGGAATGAGATCAAGTGTCTGGAAGGAGTCGGTGCCCCATGTTGATATGTCACATCCGTCGGAAATGTTCCACGGAGACCCTGCGAGTTCGGTAAAATGTAGATTTCGGTTGACAAAGTCATATGCTCTTAATCTGACCAGCAGTAGGTATTGAAAGAGAAAACAGAAAAAAGATTTCAAAAAGTACTTCGATTATGTTAAGATGAACTTGTCCCCAACAGTAATTATTAAATATCTTGTTTCAGGTACAACTCAGACCATGCCTCTCTCAACAGCTGTTTTACATCTCAAAGAAGAAATTCTATCCCAGACGTCCGTTTGTGAAAAAGACAAAAATATTGCAAGCTTCCAGCGTTGTAATCTACAGATGAGATTTTTACACAGCAGCAATAGTGACGTCACATTTGGTAGCGTAACACGTGACTCTACAGAACAAGAGGACGTCTCATATAAGGATCAAGATGGTGACGATAATGTTTTTCTTGACACGGATAAACCAAAGGACTCTAAGTACATTTGTTTACAAAGTGTTCCAATTCCATTAATGTCACCCAGGCCTCTGTTTCTGAGTGCCTCCTCCGATGGTTATTCACAAGATGGACCCCTCGATTTACGACAAAAATGTGCTAGTCTAAGCCACTTTAGTGACCCTGAAACAACGCCATTCACTATTCATAAAATTCGCCATAAACGACTTTTCACAAACAGCAGAGAGCGGTGGCGACAACAGAATGTAAATGGTGCTTTTGCCGAACTACGAAAGTTGGTTCCGACACATCCACCGGATAAAAAACTAAGTAAGCATGAGATATTGAAATCCACTATCCGATACATTCGTCTCCTTGAAAAGGTCCTAGAATATCAAGAGACCCACGAGTCAGGGAAAGTAAAATCAGAGGCAGTTAGTGAAACGGAAGATTGCGGAAGCCCACGTGTGTCCCAGGTTCCATTCGCCATCGACTGGGACGATAAGATAGACTATAGTCCTGGGTTTAACGAAGCAGACGATGAAAGTGACGACTCGATGTAGATTACCACCGATATGTTGTTTAGATTAATTAGGTTTAGAATGAATTTCCAACCTGAAGGGTACTCATTGATAGAGCTTTTCACGAAAAAAAAACTTCCCTCTCTGTATACTAACTGTTTCCCGTATTCCGGAAGAGTGCATTTTTAGAAAGTTGTGAAAGAACATGCTGTTCGTTATCATCGTTTCATTTTCATTTTATAGACTTTTTAAATTTCTGATTTAGTTTAAATCAGAATCGTTCAACGATACCCCACCAAACATGTTAAGTAACATTTATTGATCGTCTTTGTTTCATTTTTGTCAAAAACCTTTAATGAATCATTCTAAAATGTGGTATACAAATGACGGTGAACGTCAAATTGGTTGCAGAAGGAATAACTCCACAGACGGTGCTTCTTGAAAAATGGAACAACGTCATAGAAATATTTTTTAGAATTTGTCTAAGCATAGATGCGAAAATCAAATTTTAAGTATCTTTTGCCGACATCATCATTGTTGTTTATTCAAAACCAGCATTTCATTTTTTCAATAATACAAGGTTCCATAATAATTAGTATGGCAATTCGACAATATAGCAAAGGAAGTAACACAAGAGTTTACTTAGAAAATTGTGTTTTCTCAACATTAATAGACTTATTCGGGAGCCATTAATGACTGTGAACCAGATAAAAGACGGAAGCTAGCTGCACGCGTTGGTGGTAGTATTGGGGGAAAATACATGGAGCTCTTCATTAGAGGATAGCAGAGAATGAAATACAGGACATTCAATGCTGCATTATGAAATGCATTTAATGCAAACAGGAGACGTGCAATTGATGAGATTTGCTAAATGCGTCGAAAATGCCAAGATTAACTTCAACTTATTCAAAATAAGTCATTTTGGAGTTATAAAAGAAATTTTCACACGAATACCCCAATCATCAATATTATGTACATTATGAGTGTGTATATACATGTACACGTACACCCTGCAATCGAAGACTGTGTGTTATACAAACTGATCTCTTCTATACCCATATATTGAAAAAGACTTAATTGTGGAAGATAAATACAATGTATATTATCATGTCCAGATACATTTTGAACAATTCATAATCTGATCTGGAACTACAACAATGTTTTTCACAAATTGAGTGCTCGAATGTCATACTTGTTCTTGACGCTATTGCTTTTTCCGTGTTGTTTGATTGTTACTTTGATATCAAGGTCATCTGAAATAATTTCCAGGACAAAGAACTAGATGCAAACGAGATCGATTACTGAAAGATAATTTAACTAACATACGATCACTTATGGATGGGTATTTCAGATGCAATGAAATATTTATATAAAAATATCTAGTTTTGAATTTCAGGTTTACTGAAAGGATACATTATTTTTGCTTGGAACCGCCTTGATATTTAGAATTACTTATTAATAATAGGTTTTAATTTTTTATTTATTTTGAGTTTTCCAAATATCAAGTTTACTCAGTTTAAATATCGTTTACAGATTGTTGTTTTAATATGAATCAGGAAAATCAAATCAGTCATGCCATGGTGTTCAATTTTCATGAATAAAGGTGAAAGTAAATGTATGCTGTAACCGGTCTGTGTTTATAAAATGTCACTTGTAACATAAGAAGCCGCGACATGTTCTATTCTATCTTGGACTCACTAAGGACAACATGTTGCTCAATTTAATACACAGAGCCCAAACAGAGTAAGAAATACTTGTTCTAGTTCATAAAATCTTATATCTGCATCATCGGGGTTTTAGACTTTTCATTCCATTTTATAGATACCTGGTCAAATGAAACTTTGCTCCTATCACGCATTACTTGATCCCTAAAACTTTTGTTGAAATTATTCAGTCAAAACGTCAAAAACAACATTCATTTGATATCATAATGTCTTGTAAAATAAAAAGGAAAAACCGTTTTTTCTGCAACAAATTGCAGTACTATTACTTATAGAAAGCGCATTAGTCAGTTTAAGGCAATATGGCACTTAAATTAGTTGGTTGTATTAGCACAGCATTAAAAAATTCTAGTCAATATTTCATGTATGGTCAATTTTTTTTACTGACATGATTTCACATATTACTACCAATTTGTTCAGCGCTTATATCCCTTATTTTTAGAATGGAATATTCTTTTCTACTGACGCAGACCAATCTATTTAGGTGTTCAGTGTGAAATGATGTAAGAGTATCTACGGATTACTCCGTTTACCTGATCAAGATANNGTATCTAGGGGCCCGTGTTTGCCCAACTCCTTGTTTTACATTTCCTGTGGGGATAATGAGATCCACCCCTGTTAGTTACCTTAACCTTTTCAGTATCACTGCCATTATATGTACAAAGGTAAAACATTACTAAGGTGATAACTCCGTAAAAGTCTGTTAATAGAAAATCTGGTGACTTGCGAGTGTCATTGAACTGGGTCTTTAATTTTTTTTTCAAATATTTCTTTCATAGGCATTGTAAATTGCATTGCAAATTATAATATTGTCGACTTGTTTTTTTTAAGCTATGACTTTGATAAGTAACATTTAAATTTTTCGACGTTTTCTTCATTTAAAAATGGTTAATGCCACAGAGTGTTCTTTTCGGTGTGTTCATAATTTTTGATGGTTGCTTTTTGTTGACGGAGGAATTTGTTTGAAGTTCCTTTTCATGTTTTAACAAATACAGATTGTAAATAAAGAGAAATAAAACATGAATTTACCACATTTAGTGTAAGCTTGTACTTGAATGACGACATGGACACGTTGATCGTTTGCAAATCCATGTTTGGATGTATGTATATGTATATTTTTTTAAGTTCCTCGTTATATAAAAGGAAATCGAAGCGATGGTAGAATAGTATGAAACAGGTTCCCTTAGTAAGATTCTTTTTCGACAAACACAAGAGGTCTGGTACAATTGTATCCACTGATCTGGAATTATTGAGCAATTTTTCTAATCAATGTGGGTGCCTCATATCGATAGAATATTTCGGATCGAAAAATTATTTTAAAGAGTGATTATGGATAAATAAGAAACTGTCTTAGTAGAGACAAGATAAATGTTTCTATGGTTTGGGCAATGAGTCATGAAACTTTGAAAAAATGCTAATTATTTTCATTTATCCATGTACATGTATTTTGAAGTAATAGTGATGAAAATACAAATAAAGATATAAAAAAGGAAGTGGAGGATACCCAGGGGCACTCAAATTTAAAAAATCACGACAAGGAAGACCATGGTCAAAACAAAAAGAGGTAACAGTAACCCACACAACACGTTAAAATAAAGATAGAGTAACACGATCCATACTGAAACGTGGGCTTCAGGTGTTCCGGAAAGGTACGCAATATACAAATGATGCGTTTGATAACCTTAGTGTAAAATGTCGAAAAGACTTGGACATGCTCAACCTTTTACAAAGGTTATAGATATTACCATAGTTGACGAATCAGACCAGAGCTAGTACATTGAGATATGCCACCATAGTTAATGAATCAGACTAATTCTAAATTGCTATAGCTAGCTATAATGTTTGACTATTGTATAGGGCGTATTTTCTGTGGTGTTTTGGTAAATTTGAAAATACAAATTTACACTAAAAATCTTATACATGTGTAGTAAGTGCTGAAAGAATAAAAAAAAATTGCAAATGCTTGGTGTATAGTTTCTGCTGTTAGTGTTTGTATTTGATAGTTAATCAACGGTCTCCGTTAAAAACATTTCCGATGGGTATTGCATACCTACATGAGACGGTTACTCCTTCCGAACACCTGACAGCATTCCATTAGGATTCCAATTGTTTTCCACGTTGAGACTGCTATAATTCCACAACTTATCATGTGTATTAGGACTTAGTTTTTCGAACTTTCCCTTGCACTTCTGCAAGGCCTACTTTTGCAGAGTAATTTTTCGTTTATAAAACTATTTACATTTCAACAAATTTACATAAGTTAAACCGATATCATATATATGCGATCGACAAATGACCGATATTGAAGTGTTTGAAAGTAATAAACATCATTATGAATCGAAAACTCATGATGCGGTTGTGCGATATCGACATGTTAAATCTATAATTATAAAGTGTTTGGTGGCAAAAACAAACCGTTAGAATTAAAATAATCTCCCCAAGTTATGTATACAAAGTCAGATTCAAAATGTGCGATTGTTCGCTGAACTCTAAACAAATGAAAATAATCTACATTTTGTTAAAATATTTATTAAAATGTAAGTCATAGCGTATGTTGCTGATACACATCATCTGGTTTTTCCGTTATTTCGCCATGGAGAAGCAATATTTTAATAACTTCAGCTGGCCATGTTTGTTGTTTTCTACTTTCTCAGATTCCTTCTTCCCAAGGGAAAGAGTATAAATCAGCGTCAAACAAGCTCATGTTTTCTTGTTATATGCAATTTACATATAGTTTTTCCGTGTCACATAATTTGGATTGAAAAATAATGATCTATATCATAATCACATACCAAAATTATGTACAAAACATTCGTACATACGATAATATGTGAACGCCTTTAAGAGAAAAAAATTGAGCTAATATACAAATATTATTCTCATAAAAATATATTTGCAGAAATTAAAACGTAAAACATGACAGGGTATACTGCAGAGTATTTAGTATTATTGCCCTTAGTTTTCCGCCTGCATTCTATGCCGTCCAAGAAATATATCTTAATTACCGTGGTGCAAATAAAAAAAATATATATTTATCATTTATTCCAAAAACTACTTTTTGCAGTAATTCGAACATAGCTAGCATATCTGTCACATATAACTTATGATTTTTATCGACTTTATTTAATACAAGCCCTCTAAAATTCGCATTAAATTCATTTCAAAATAGCATGTAGCGGATAAAAATTATATTTGTGGAAATGTTGATAGATATTGGTTAATGGTTAATTGGCCTTAAGTCTTTCGACTTATCAGCAAAATGAAATAGGCATAAATATACGTAGATACTATAATATGTACAACAGAGTACAATGTACGTACAACGTACATAAACATACAAGAAAAAATCATGAAGGAGAGTGAAGATAGGGAGGAAGGACAGAGCAGAGGTTATTACGATCTTCTTTTAACAAAAGCACCGCTT
>JACSZP010014894.1:10388-25851 GCA_016161895.1 Pinna nobilis | reverse complement strand
CGAAACTTGTCAACAAGCTTAACGTCAATACAATCTGTTCTATCTTACGTAGTTTTTACTGTGTTGTACACAAACCCGTTTTTGGACTTTGTTGTACGTATTATTTTGTGGACTCTGTATACCTTCGGTATTCACGGTGAAGACTCCTACCGGATTATTCATACTATCTACCTTCAGGGACGTTGTTACCTCCACCCCCTTCTCTTACAAAAAAATATTGGTGCAGTTTTACATAGTGAAATCATACTATTTAATCAAAACTACGATATGTTTGTTCAATAATTCAAGAAAGCATAGCGAAAAATAATCTCATCGATCTATGAATGCGATTTCTGTTTGAGATGACTGCAGACGCAAGGGCAATGATATTACGACTATGGAATTCAGTAACTGAGGAAGCCCCATCTTTTTGATCAGGTGTGCCGTAGGCTACATCCAGTGCAATGATGAGAGCTAAATACAATAAACAGTGCACATTAAGCAAAACAATAATTGATGAAGTAAGAAATGAAGCTAATAACACACCGATATTATATTAATAAGTTAGCAATTTTCTACTGCTTGTTCATTTTTTTACAAGATTTTTCAGAAACATAAATTCTGTTTCTGATTACCGATTCCGTGATTCCATCCGCGATCACGGAAAATCACTAGCCCAACATTAGGAACATGAATATTTATGTCTTTTCATCTACTGTAAACTTTGTAAATTTTACTGAGTATAATTTAAGTCTTTATTTTTCATTAAGAAGCATCACAATAGTTTTACGAGAATTATTGTCCAGGTACATATTTAGAAATAAAATTCTGACTTGGTATGGCTAATCAGGTTTGTGGTTATTTCTTACACCGTGTATATATACATGTAGATTATGAAAGGTGCAATCTACAGGTAATGTTCTCCAACTCTCATTCCATCAAATACACAAACAAATACATGTATGTTACTTGTATAACAGCTGACGCATATAATTCAAGAAGTTAGAGTATTTTTTATTGTGAAGAACAAATTTTAACTTTAGCCAAGTGTTGTTAAGATTTTATATCTTTTTCCCCTCTTGGTTTGTATTGATTTCCCTGTTTTATTTGAAAACTTTCTGGGTATTTTAAGGTCTGGATGGTTGATTGAATATACATGTACATAACCAATCAATAAGTAAAAAAGTTTGAAGAATATTGAGCATTATATTAAGCAACAATACAAACCAGCCAACATCTTTAATTTGAATAAGTTATACATGCATAATATTTAATCTATTTCCTTCACAGAGATCGTAGTTGGAGTTCATTGCACACATGGAGTCAACAGAACAGGATACATAGTGTGCAGGTAGGTAAAATTGACCAACTCGTTAACCTGGCTACATTTTCACTGGATGCTCATAGTGCAAATAAATTAATTGTGATAAAAAGTGACATTTTTATGAATATGATAATTCAGTATAGATTCAGAAAAAAATATCACTAGTATACTTTGTAAAGAAGTAAGAAATTATTTAAAATTTAGGATGTATATGTAATCTTTCATCTTGCATATTTGACATCTACATCTATTTGTAGGTACATGATAGAGAGGCTTGCATTTGACCCAGAAGAAGCAATAAAGGGTAATGAGGTTCTTTTCATTATTCATTTTTGCAGACATTTAAAAGCTTTTTGTAATATAATTATCTTGCCATGGGTATTAATTTAGCCGAGCATCCATATTATATCAAAATATTGTGGAGCCACTCATGATTTTGCTGTAACATACAAGCTTGTGGGTCACAGATTTCAAGTCAAGGCTTTTACACTGAAAGTTTTCTATCCTTTGGATGAGATAAAAACAGATGTTGTATGTTAAAGATTGGCTTGTTAACTTTTGTATTAAGACGCAACATTATTTTATCCTAATGCTTTGTTATTTGAAAACTTAAACCAAGTATTAAGGTAAAAGTATGTGCGCTGAGTCTGAGGAGCTGAGATAATCATCCGGTATAGACAGATGCCAATTAGGTGCAAGGTAATCCATGTTTCAAAATGATTTATTTGGTTAATGATTTAAAAAGATATTGTGAAATATTAATATTCTAAAACCTTGCACATTACCAAGCGGTAAAACCAGAATGTTTTCCCAAACAAAACAAATTTATTTAAGTGAGGTAAGAAAAAAAAACTAAATAGTTAATGAGGGGAAAAAAGCTGGAATGTTGTTTTTTTTATAGTTGTCAATTGTACAGGGATAACATAGAGTGTCCATTTTAGGAATGAGTCAATTATGCCAGGTTTTTCTGTATTGTAGATATTAAGTCTGCACTTGCTGTTTTGTTAAATTATTCCCAAATAACCGAAAAAATGGAAGTTGGTATTTTATTTTTCATGTTATTTTATTTTATTATATTTTACTGGTAAATCAGTATTATTCATAGTCATGGGACAAAATCTAATGATTTATGTAAAACTTTCAATCACATATTCCTTTTTATGCAGCTTTTGGTGAAGCTAGAGGTCATCCTTTGGAAAGAGAAAATTATCTGGAGGATCTGAAGACGAGATCTCAGTATGTATTTTACTTTTGTAAATGTAAAGATGATAAATTCACTAATATATTGTATCAGTTGACAATAGAAAAAATTTCCAAGAAATAATATTTAGCATACTGTATGTGTTTCACAGGAAATTGGGACTCCGTGGCCGAGTGGTTAGCGTGTTCGACTTTGAGCCGAGGGGTCCGGGGTTCGATTCCTGCAGTGCCACTCCGCAGTTGGCTGTCCCTGTCTTTCGAATGAGACAGTAAAAACCGAGGTCCAGTGTCACAGTAGGTGTTGGCATGTTAAAGAATCCTCCCTGCTCTACGGCCAGCAGTGCCCAGCACAGGCAAAAATTTGTCGCCCTTCATCGGCACACGGTGACGTCTCCATATGAGTGAAAAATTCTTGAGTGGGAGGTTAAACAACAACGCACAGCACACAGGAAATTAACAAAGATATTGGTAAATACGATATTGTGACTTTTAAGGGGGGGATCTGGTCAGTATAATGTTTATTGTAGGAGGCATCACACAAAAATGGTCTTAGATAAGGTCGATGAGGAGACAAAGAAAAGAATAGTAATAGGAATTTAAGTTGCTATGATTTTAGCAGCGACCTTTGTTGATTTAATTTATGTAAAAGCCTTCCAAGATGGGTGGCTATACATTTTGAAGTTCAGAATCTGAAGAGTCTAAAAATGCACTCATTCTAAAATAAACATTATATACCGATATTTCTTCCATAACACAGGTAGTATAACCATTCTAAAACGGCTGTATAATCTAGACTGCAGTTGATTAAATATAGCAATTACCCACACATTGATAATCACTTCCAAGCATTTTGATTGGTCGATACATCAGGAAATTCAATTATGACGTAGTAAACTGACGTCATTGTATTTGATGTCTCAATACATTGAGTGTTCTAACTGATTGAAACTGAACTGAACTGAAAAAAAAACTATTCATTTTCAATACCTTGATTTGCAAATTAATCACATGCTATGGTAGAAAAAAATTACTCAACTCATTTGGATTGATTATCATGTTTATCCAACTCTCGTTACTTAATTTACAAAGTCCCAAAACGCTCGCTAAAGCTTGCGCTTTGAAACTTTGAAAATTAACTAACAAGAGTTGGATAAACATGATAATCAATCCCAACTTGTTTTGTAATATCTATGTCTTTCCATCTGCGGTACCTCATGTGTATATTAATGCTGAAGAATCTGATGTTGGGATCCTACATAGCCAAATGATTTGAGCATCACACTGTAAACCATTTATACTCTCACCTCATGTCAGCGCAGGTTTGAGCCTAGCTAGAACCTCATTTAGTCATGTCACCTGAGAAAGTCTGCCACTTAACCTGTAGAAAGTCGGATTTGTTGCTTTCTTCCCAGGTACATTTCTAACGGAGTTCTCCCCTGCACCAATAAAAATTTGCCACCACTGTATAACTGAAAGATTTTTTATTGTAAGGTATAGAAACAACCAAGCTTTTAACATAGATTATTCCTTGCCCCATGGACTGAAGCAAGTAGGATTATTTTAAGCCTGATTCATTTGATAGGTTTCAGTCTTTGAATCACCTTTTCTATGAGAACAAATGATGTGAGACAGTGAACTTAAATCAGGTCAATAAGATTTTAATGAATGCTTGCCTTGCCTTGCCAAGTACATTTAGATGTAAAGGGTGATCGATGTTAGCAGACTGCACTGTGCGACATGCCAATAATCAATGCATCAATATCTCTGTAAAATAAACATGTAAAACATAAATGTGGGGTGCACGCTTCGACTTCGAATCAAAGGGTCCAGGGTGCGAATTCGGGCAGCGCCACGCTGCGGTTGGACGCCCCTGTCTTTCAAATGAGACAGTAAAAACCAGGGTCCACAGTAGGTGTTGGCACGTTAAAGAACCCTCCTTGCTCTACAGTCATAAGTGCCGAGCATAGGCAAAATTTGTTGCCCTTCACCAGAACACTGTGACATCTCCATATGAGTGAACTATTCTTGAGTGGGACATTAAACAACAATACAACAACTACATCAATGTGATGATGGGGAGATACTAATTTTAAGCTTGGATATTGATTCATGATAACTCTTGTCCGTATATGACATTTAAGAATATACAACCCTATACTCTACAGAACACACAATGTTAAGGAAATAATTTGGCAGGCCTATATAAAATGTTGTGTTAAAAACAAAAGTAACAGTATGCAGTGGAGCCTCATTAATTCTGACGCCTTCATTCCGGAGGAAAGTTGTCCAGATAAATGACGCATCCAAGGCTGGGCACCATAAAACCTCAGAATTTACTTAAGTCTGAGAATCTAGTCTCTCGGCCAATCAGAATTCAGGATGAGCTGGATTTGAGAAGCTTTTCAGACTTAAGCAAAGTTTTACGGTGCCGAGCCCAGAGCACTGAAGCATATCTCTCTAAAGACCAATGCAAATTAAAAATTCTGTTCCAACGAAACTTTGTTTGAAAGGTGAAGCATGCAGGTAATTGGCATCTGAATTATTGGCATCCAGATTTTATGAGGCTCAGTTTAAAAACTTATGTTGGGGCTAGAATTAGTCATATTTGCAGTATTATACCTTACTATGGCCTTTTATTGTTTGTACTCATAATCATTTTACTTTCAAAAGCTTTAAACTGTTTGTCATTTTTTATTTAAAGCAATCCAGACTATGCCTATGCTGGAAGAGAAACACTGCCAATGACAAAACCAGTCCAGACTCCAGGGAACTGTAAACATGGAGCCTCAAGACAAGATAAGTTCAGGAAGGAAAGGACAGAAACTTCACGTGAAAATGACGATTCAAAATACAAACAAAATTGGAGAGAGGACAGAGGAAGTCATGGTTACAGAGATTCTAGCAATTCCCAGCATGGACATTACAGTGGAAGGTCACAAGACTTCAGGAGAGAGCATCATAATTCAGATCTAAGCCATCATCCTCATCATAGTTACCATAGCAACAGAAATTCTGATGGTGGACACCAGGGATACAGGACACACTATCATGATGATAGATATGGAAATGATAGAAATCATGCTTACCATGGGGACAACTACAGAGGTCATAGTGGTGGTTACCATAGCAACTACAGAGGCTATAATAGAGGAGGTTTCTCTCATAGACAGCATGATGATAGGCAAATGTGGGGAGGAAATCATTATGAACCTCATAGAAACTATAACTATCATGATGGACAAGACTTTAGAAATGATATGTATAGAGGTAGACCTAGAGGTCATAGATATATTAGTGGAGGAATGTATCATGGTCAAACACATGGCCATGGAAATAGCTCACATTATCAAGCACCTGCAGATTTCAGAAATGGAGAAGGATTTTACGGTCAGAGATATGATTACAGAAATAGGCATCAAAGCAATGATCAATTCCTCAATAGCTGATGGTTTGTGTCTTAGTAGTCAGTATTATACATGTAAGTTCAGAAAGCACGAAGTAAATATTCATTGTGATTATAGTGGGATCTATAAAGTGTTCCTCCTGATAAAACTTGTAACAGGCTCCTACTTTTTTTGTGTTACTTTATGTCTTGATTTCAACTTGTGATTAAACATTTGTTGAGAATGCCACCAAAATTAACATTTATTTTTCTTTGTTCATGAACTTCTCAAAAAGTAAGCAAAAGTTTCATGTCATAGGTGTTTTTCTAAAAGCAAAATTAAACTACAGTGTATCTTGATATACAATTTCAAAATTTGACATTGAAAGATTTTTTTCTAAAGACATTACTGCACTCACATTATTGTTAATACTTCATGGAAAATATGTAAAATGCATAAGTGTAAAAACTCATTCATACATGTGTCTATTATAGGTACTATTGTCATGCTCCCGATAAGTATCTATTGATCTATTCCATTCTTTATTGATGTATTCAATTTCTGTCTCAGTGTTGTTGTTCTTTTTTAATTTGTCAACTTTCTTGTAAGAAATTTTTAAACATTTCAGAACTAGGTCTACATCACAAATTACCCCCAACACCATAGAAATTACAGACCTTGTCAATCCCCACCAACCCCCCAACCCCCCTCCCCCAACAAAAATAAATAAAATAAAGAAAAAGGAATAGAAAAACGAAAAGAAGGAAATATGGTTAAACCAATAAAGTAACTAATGTTTAACCCTTTACAAGATAGTATTTCATATGACTTTAACAGATCTTCAATTTGTTCTCAATGGTTTGGAGATACCTTACTCTGTTGGATAGTAATGTTATTTTCTGGGATGGATATCAGGTATTTTTAGCATTGGCCAATTCATAGTGATCAGGGACATTTTTGAATTTCAGTATTTACAAAGGTATCAGTTAACTGCAGGTTCAGATTTATCAGATTCTGTTTAATCTTGGATTTGATCTAGAAGTTGTAAAACTTGCATTTGCTTCAACATCCTCTTTGGGTATTTACTAGGATTACTTTACTCAGAAATTTTCTTCCTGTATGTGTTATTTGAAGGAATTTGACAGTCACTGTAATGCAACAATAATGTGTAGAAATCAATAAAATTGCGAAAGATAATATTTCAACGATATATCTTGTGAGTGAAATGGTATTTACACAACACAAATTGTATCCTCAAATATTTTTACTGGTACAATATTGCAGACATGATACATTTAAGGATGTATCAAGAAAATTTTGTAAGAATTTGTGATGTTTGTGTGTTGTTTTTAAGAGTTCCTTGTAAATTGTAACAAAAGAACAAAATAAAACCCCATTATTTGTTCAGCAATCTCTGAGGCAATGACTAAAGTCATATCTTAGCTGTAAGAATTTAAATGGATATCTTGAAGCTTAATATTTAAAATTGATTTTATGAAACTGAAAACTGAGATGGCTGTACACATGTTTGAAGCTGATTAGACAATTGGAAAAGAGCACCGTCTTTTACATGGAAGCGGTTCAATTTATATTACTTGATCATCAGCCAGCAAGGTTATGTCATGTATGCATTTTAAAATAGTGTTTTAGATAAGTAAAAAAGGCAGTTACCACTATAATTACTTTAATGCTTTTTATGATCATAATGTAAAACTTTTATTCAAAATAAAGGTAATTTTACTCGGAGGTTCCTGTCCTATTTACACAACAATGACAGCTACAATGTCAAATAATTGCATTCAGTGTTAAATGGTGGAAGAAAAGCCATTGCTTTTGTATCTTTACATGTCTACCAATGGAATAGTCCCAATTTAGGATATATGGCGTCAAACTGTATCTGAAAAGCTCTAGAAATGTCATTGATATTTTGTTTTAACCAATCGCTATAGAAACCGGCACTTTATAATTCTTGTAACAAAGAAAACAGGGGGCCTCCGTGGCCAAATGATTAGTGCATTGTGCTTTAAACCACTCAGTCTCTGCCCTCTTGTCAGCGCTTGTTTGAAGCTTGCTGGAACCTAAACTGATAATGTGATCAAGTCTGCCAGTTTACTTGCGGGTGGCCAGTGGTCTCTTCCTGGGTATTTTTGTAACCGGGCTCTCTCCAATAATAAAAACTGGCTGCCACCATATGACTGAAAGATTGTCGAGTTCGGCGTAAAGCAAACAAAAGAATGAAATTAGGTGCCATGAAGGAGTACGCATTTCTGTGATTAAGCTGAAAAATATAACTTAGGTATGTCTTCATTCCTTTTGTGTCAGTCCTTTGATGGAAGATCTAGATATATCGTCTTTATGCTTTTCAGAAAATATTTTATTGATAAATTGACTCTAAAGCACAACAGCATTTCTGAATTATTAGTAAGTGCATCTCTATACTGATTGGCACCTATTCCCAAATTCTAAACGATGTGGAAATATTCATTCTACGTTTTAGCGGTCAAGGAACTTTTTCTGTTTAAAATGTGAAGGAATGTTACATACTGTTTTCCGCCTTTGTCTTTTAGATTTCAATTGATTGCTAGGCTATGAATGAATTTTGATATCAATAATCATTAACTTATCAGGCGGGAAATGAATTTATTCTGCCATTAGCATAAGGGTCAAAGTCAATTGAGATTTTGTAGTTGGGATTAGCTTGCATCTCAAAACTTTTGAGGAACCACACGCCAATTTCCCATACATACGAAAGCATTTGTACTTCTTGTTGCCAAAGAGAAATTTCGTTTGAGATTTTCCATAACTTCATCCAATAATGTCTACAATTGATGGGGCCTCCGTGGCCGAGTGGTTAGCGTGTTCGACTGCGAATCGGAAGACTCGGGTTCGAGCCGCGTAAGCGCCACTCCGCAGTTGGCCGTGCCTGTCCTTTGGATGAGACAGTAAAAACCCAGGTCCCGTGTCACAGTAGGTGTTGGCACGTTAAAGAACCCTCCCTGCTCTACGGCCAGCAGTGCCGAGCATAGGCAAAATTTGTAGCCCTTCATTGGCACACGGTGACGTCTCCATATGAGTGAAATATTCTTGAGTGGGACGTTAAACAACAACAAAACAAACAAACAAAATGTCCCCATAATTTCGCTCCAGAGAAACGTTGATCATAACGCAACATATTTCCTGTAATACTATTACCTAGGCTCTGACTAGGCTGGGACATAATGTTTGGTTATCTTGCCGTGCTGTAGTCTCATCTGTTCGTTGTCTTCATATAGCATATGGTTTCAGAAATCTTTTAAAACAACTGGTGGCTGGATTCCCTCGACCTTCAGATCAGGTCAAATCTTAGGTCACATACCACAGTAGGTGTTGACAAGTTGAAGAACCCTCACAGCGCAATGGTCATAAGTGTCAAGGCCAAATCTATATAATCTTTTATAGATATATGCTGACGTCTCCTTATAATTAAGTGAAAAATTCTTGAGTGGGATGTTTAACAATAATACAACCAACTAAGCAATAGCTTGCATAATGCATGTATTCACATTTATCACACAAACTACATGTATACTCTGTTTCGCCAAAACCGTTCACGGATAGAGCACATAACGGTGTAAAACTCCCCAAAAAACACCGCAAATACCCCAAACAGCTTTTAAATAGCTTTGTTGCTAGGCTCCGCTGACTGTCTAGTGCAGTTGATCAATAATATTCGCAGAATTTTGAAATACAACGACTTAAATAATTGTTTAAAAAAACAAAGTATATACAGTTAATCATTTAATGTCTCTATCAACTTCAGTTTGGGTACCTACCTAATAGATCGCCGAATGTAAAAAGAAATAGTTTATATATGTATTTCTAACCTGGGCGAGTACGTAACTGCAACACCCAAACAGCCGTGTAAAGACACAGGTAGAATAAAAAAACAACAAACAAACAAAACTGCCATTTTACTTACCATTGACTAAGATTTTGACTTTCCTATTGTCAACCAGCAGAAATAAAGTATCACTTCCTCGCCTGTGTATTGTGTTTATATATCATAATCCTATATGTGTGAATTTCGAATACAAAGGAAATTGTTAGCCAATAAGTTATTTTCCGAAGGAAATTATCATTAAATTTACAAAGCTGCAAATTTAATGGTTGATATAACAACATTGCCCGCGACAAGAATTCACCCAATGACATGTCGGGCTGCATATTCGACAGTAAATGTTACGTCGCCTTTACAGATAACGACGGATTTTATGCCTTAATTCCTTCTCGTGACGCCTGATCCCATTTCTGACTATTCAGAGGTCCATGTTTGTCCTGTGTTTCCCTATTTCTATATTATCTCATGAACAAATAATTTCTCAGTATGTACAATTTTTTAACCCGGAGTAAAGAAGTCTATAGATACACTACGATAACTGTTGGTTGCTCAGTACTAACCTGCAAGGGAAGTCAATGCCAGATGGTAAAAAAATAAGAAAAAAAAATGAAGGCCTATTTTAAATAGATAAATGGGAAGAATACTAAAGCCCTCTAATAGCAATTGGATACCATTTCAATAGCTTTTTCAACATACAAAAATGCATCATTGAAACTAACGCACACACACACAAATATATATATTCAAATAGTCAATAGTAGATAGTCAAATAAGCAAGTACTTCTTATCGCCAATCATTGATATTGAATTTTAATTTCACTGCTTCACATATGCAATCATTCTTCAGGACTGAAACTCTGGACTCTTCAATCAAACTCTCATTTTTATACCAACAGTAATTCCTGATTAATCATGGATTTAAAAAAAAATGTTTTAGCCATATAGTAGTGTCCAGTACTGCTCAAGGAAAACCCCAGGTTACTTTGTACTTTGGTTAAGGTCATCGACTTTCTGGAATTCAAATATACCCCCTCACATTATGGGGAACAACACTGAATCTGCGGCAAAGACGCATGGGGCTTCATTACATAGAGTGCTCATCATTATGTGAATTCATGTGCCAAAGAGAAAGCACGTGAATTAGACCCCTGTCATACAATTATTTGTGTTAAATATCTATAGATATTTTTTCATTGGAATAAAGTCAAATCTTTTAAAAAGAATTCTTCCTACCAAGACCGATTTTCGTCACGCCCTGATCATGTTATTTGTTAATTTAACTTATATATGACTGTGAAGCATGTATACTAGCTCGAAACAATTCATCGCTCTTGTGTATTGTTTAAAAATTCCTACTTCGATTGAAAACCAGTCGCACATAACGGGACATAATTACCACACAGATAAATTATTGTATAGATATTGTGTTAAACATATCTCTTTAAATACTATGGTCTTTAATCTAATAGTAATAGTAAATTCTGCGTCAAATGGCTGCTTTTATATATAACTAGCATTGGTTATGGCGACTCTGAAAAAGTTTAAGACAGTAAGTAATTTAGTATTGCCTTATGCTTTTTAGTTTCTATTTCATTTCATAAACATTAGCATTCAAATAAATGTCACACCGTGTTCCATTATTCAAATTCTATATCATTATCTTCATTTATCTGATTTCAGTTCAACGATATTAATGTGTCGTCAGAGGACATCACTCTACAAGTGGACGATGATCCGGATACTGGGCAATTCAAATCATCCAGACAAAATTTTAGCTTTACAAATTCAGCTTTCCAGGTAGATAATTTTTTGGAAGATCCCGAAAATAAAGACGAGTTCAGTAACCTCCGCGGTCGTCCTGGGAATTCATCTGAGTACATCAATAAGAATATCTTCCATGAAGGTAACTAAGACGCATCCATTGGTTTAGTACTTGCCTTCATAGTAGTAATTTTATGAACTTGAATATATAATCTTTATACCGATGATAAAGAAACGGTCTTAGATTAAGCAAATTTTCTAGCATTTTGCAACATCATTATTTCTACCCATCATATTATCACAGATTACCATTTTATCTCGTTCTATCTTATCGAAATTGAGAGTTTTTCGTGGAACATTTGGGATAGATGTTTCATCAATAAGATGATGCATAGTCCCTGGACACCTGATGCTTTGCCTTTTGGGATTTGCAGGTGTTTCCGCGACTATTCTGCATTTCGTAAGTCCCCGTACTTTGATATTTAATCATCCCAAGATACCTCTCCATTTCCACTCTCACATAGCTGACGACATAGACACTAAGGATACGATATCTGATTGATGTGGAATACTTTATGCAGTTTTACTTACATTAAGGAATATACACATGCATCTCATATCGGCACACTTCATTTACAGGTAAAAGCTACTGTCCTCGAGTCTTACGAAGAAAGTGTTCGAATAAACGTCTGGTCTTGTTCGGCATTTCAGTCTTATTATTTTGCCTACTTATATTACTGATAGTCCTTCTGGCAGGTGAGTTGAATGAGTGGTGATTTACTTAATTGTAATCTCTATTTAATATGAATTTAGGCATTGCCTCTGAGAGAGCGCAGCTGTAGTCTCGTATTTTATGTGAAAACATTGAAAATAGTCAGTAAATAGATACATTGAAGACAACCAGACAGTTTGGAAGATAAAAGATAGATAGATACTTAGATTAGATTGTTGTTCAATTCTCAATTCACTTATACATGTATATGGATACTTATATGGAGGCGTACGCTACCATATACCAGTCGAAGAGGTACCAGATTTTACCCTTTGCTGGACACTTAGCCATTAAGCAGTGAGGGACATTAAGTGCAGACACCTTGTGCAGAAACCTCAGTTGTTGTTTTTTCTGTTGCGTCTGAAGGATAGGGAAAATCTGCCTCCTCTGTCAAGTGGATTCAAACATAGGCCTACCGAGTACCGTAGTAGACTACATGTATCCTACTCACAATAAAAAAAATCTTGAGTTGTGTTTCAGCAAACCAATAACTTTAAAGTGTAGCCTCACTACATTATACATACATTTTGTACAGTGATTCTCTCGGTCACTATCTATGTTTTTACCTCAATTATGATACATTATATATTATAGCTCAAGAGCCTCATATATTTGAATCATGCTCGTATCAACAAATTTTTAATTTTGCAGTTGCTGCGTCAATCTTGTTTGCAATGACAATGTTTCCTTTCACTAGAATGTTTGTTATTATCGAATTTTGGAGATAATTCGATCACCCCCCCCCCCTCTTCCAGTTATAGATATTTAAAAAATGAAACAGAAAATTTTAATGATCCATGGCTTACATACTTTCATTATACGCGTTATATGTTGTATGTATAAGAACACTTCTGATCGATGCTCTGATGAATGGGATATATTGTTGTTATTCAATAATTATTAGAAGTCCCATACAAGATCGAGCTTTCACTCATATCAAGTTGTCATTGAATGCCTTCAAATTAACGTCCACACTAGGTACTTTGGGTCATTCAGTAGCGAGGACACTCACTGTGACACTGGATCTCACTTTTTCCTACTGGTTTATCCAAAGGATACAGAATTCCAGTGGCGTCGACCAATGTTAGAGGAATTCACGGGTTGAATACACGTACTCTATCACGGAACTATAGCGGCTATCATGATTATTGTGAAAACTTTATCATTTAGCATGTGTGTGTGTAAATCATATGTATGGTTGTCCAAATGACCCATCGCTATGTTCACTATACATTGCTATTGCCTGCTTGTGTCGTACAGAATATGAGTCAATATTTTCGTCGTTTTACAGCTCGTCAAACTGACAATGCCACGGATGATATCAAAGGTAAGTCTTCAGAATTTATGTCACTGACCCGTTTGTATTTGTAGTATAGTCCATTTCCTCATGGTAAACAGTTTTGCATCGAAATATTGCGTTATGTTTCTTGCCCCGATTGTCAATTGCTTGGTGATTCCAAAACATTGATGTCGATAATTCTACTTAACTACATAAAATGTCTCCCGTTTCATGCTTTGTTCTTTATTGGTAAAATATCCATCGTGACTATGACTTTTTCCTAATACTTTATAGAAATATATTTAGGTGTTTTACAGGAATATCGCACGAATCATAAGAACCTTTTCTGTTTAACCATTAGATAAAATATACTAGTACATGTAATTGAAATCAAAGATTTTGTAAAAATGTATGTTTGTAAAAAGCTTGTCCCACGAATAACTGGCACCCAGACTGACTTTTTCAGATTGACATTTTCATTATGGTAAAAGTTGACGGTGTAGCCAATACATGTAGTATATGGGAACTATACTACAAAGCTCAATGTAGATAGGAAAAAGGGGGTCAAATTTTGGTACATGTACTTGGTAGAGATTAGTTGTGATATTGGTCACCAGTAGAGTAGTTCATGTATTAGTCTGAACAAGCCAATGGTACATGACGACACCAGTCAACGGCAATACTGTAACTTATTCAAGCCAGTAGTCATTTGCAAATATAATCTATTCTTATTCTGTTTTATAATATAATGAAGATAAGACAGTGTTTATATAAAATTAAACAACATGTACTTTTTCACAGGTATTCCGAAAGTGCCCAAAGGAACGACAACTACTTTGGGTAAGTATATTTCCCTACTTGAACACAATAGCATGTTGCTTCATAACATTAATTGACAATATTATCAAGATTAAATTGTTTACTGTCCCTTACACACTACGGGCTACGGATTACTCCGTTGACCTCATCACGGCGGATGTAAACGGTCAACAGGGGATACTTACTCTTCCTAGATACCTGATCCCACCTCTGGCGTATCCAGGGGTCCGTGTTTGCCCAACTCCCCTTTTTTGCATTCCTTGAAGGAATTATATAATCGATCCTGTTCGTTACCTTTTCATTAGAAATACGCCATAAAAGGGAACGCATGCGCTCTTTACTCAGATATTATACTTATTATACTTTACGCCTGTTTGTTGCGTTTTAATTAATATAGATTATCCTGTTTGCCGAAACATGTTCTACATATAAACATTTATGTTATTGTTTTGTTATATATAGAGATGAAAACCGCTTATGAATAAATTGTTGTCACAAGTATATAAGAAATCACGATAACTGAGCATTTCGTGAGTTGTGCTGACTGTTTTAGGCACTTGTTTGCAATACAATTTTTACAACATTTGAAAAAATCGGGATACTATGTACGTGCTCATCTCTATCATCTGTATAAAGAAAACTGTAAAGCTGCAGCTTCAAAACTGCAGGAAGTATGTAAAAAAAACTACTGTAATTTTCACAATATTTTTTTTCAAAATCTTTAATATATGGACACGTACATTATTTGTATAAACATCCTGCAAAATATTAAAGCTCTAGCTCCAACACTGTGGGACATATGTGGATGCACCCATACGGACATACAAACGGACGGACAGAAGTAAATTGATATGTTCCCACAACAATTTGTTGCCGGGGAATACAAATACCATTCTTTTTAAGTCACTATGACGGTTTTTTTTCAGAATTCAAAGTGACCCTAACATTTCCAACTTTGAAATGGCACCCATACTACATTGACATGAATCATGCAGACACAGTTAACATTATAAGCAGGCTAACAAAGGAGGTGAGTTCCGGATAATTAATCCAATAAGAAACAGTTTCG
>JACSZP010014894.1:0-10362 GCA_016161895.1 Pinna nobilis | reverse complement strand
GTTTTTTTTCTATGGGAAGATGACGTGAAGAGCGCAATATATTTACATCTTACATAATATTACAGATAGACGATGGATACCAGAACAGTGTGCTGAGGGTAGTATATAACCATACAAGTGTCACACGTCTTAGGTATGTCAGATGTTAAAGTGTTACAACGATATCAGAATGAAGCTAACTGTGATACAAATGGTTTTATGATCGAACTAATTGTTAATCTGATAAAAATATTCAAAACTGGTGAGAAGGTATTTTGTTAATATTTTTAAGTTCACATAAGAGTAAACTGGTTTAATATTGTTAGCAATCCAATAATGTAAACAATAAGAATATAAATTCGGAAAATGTTTGTTAAAGACAAAACCATCCGATGAGGATAATGATTTTTATGGGTATGGTATCCTCTTGATGTGCAATTTGAACATCAACAAGAAATGAAAAACTCACAAAAACTACATATGTTGTTCAATGCAATTCTGTTCTTTGATCTTGTAATAAACAAAATAGTAGTTATAATCCACACTTATTTAGGATTCATTTCGTTCGTTTCAGGACAGCTACTGTCTGTTAGTCTGTTTCAATAGTGATATTCTTGCCTTGATTTTTTCTCGCGCTTTGCATCAAGTAAATTAATTGTCATTAACTTTATTTTATTATCTGTCCATCTTGTCCTGCCGAAATAATTAATACATATGCTTATAGATCAATAATTGTTATTTTCAAATCTACAGAAGCGGTAGTCTTATATTTGACTGTATAATGAGTATGACAGACTCTGTCTACACCATAGACGGCGTGTCATACACCATAACAACAGCTGTCGTCAGTGACGTATTGGGGACTATGTCAAAACAGGCCATACAAAATCAGCCAGGTTCTCTGCTGTCTAGTTTGAACATGTCTTCAATCGTCGTGGAAGTGCCAGGTATTTCAGTCGAATATTTAATGTACCTAATGGATATTAAATGCATAGTTAATGTTAATATCATCTTTGCCTTTTTTGCAGTCTCTGTTATTTCAGTGTTATATTTGGTGTTGGTGAGAATGAGATAAGAATGAATATCAATTTCTGCGACGGGGAAATTTCGGAGACAAGAACTAGTTTTTAGAACTATCCATCATTAATTAAAGGCATTAGATTCAATTTATTTGTCCCATTATTTCTTCAAATGTTAATAATCTAATTAATTGTTTTTGGTAAGACCCCTGGTAAATCCAAAAAGAAGGAACATGATAATAGTGTAGAGACTGTAATGTCGATAATGTATGATCTTGTTTAATAACAGAATTTACTGTTTACAGATACAATTTCAAATACAACAGCAACGCTAGATATGACGTCTACATCTCCTGTTCCAAGCAGGGAATCAACGTCAACACTTACGTCCAGTGAGCGTCCATCTACTACTGCACAAGTTTTAAACGTGACTTCTTCTACAGTTACTGGTGCTCCATCTACTACTGCACAAGTCATAAACGTGACTTCGTCTACAGTTACTGGTGCTCCATCAACTACAACACTAAGTACGTTGGAAACGGAGACAACAACACCAATGGAAAGTCAGTCCACCAACATAGAAACAACGTCACCTCAAACGTCTGATGATGCTTTATCTACAACTACAACGTCCAGAATCGGGACCACGTCTACAGTCGTTGTAACTCAATCGACACCAATAACAACGGCATTGGAAACATCGCATGATACATCGGCACCTTCGGAAACTCAGCCTAGTAACACAGAAACAGCGCCATCACAAATGTCTGATGGTACTCTGTATACTACTACAGGAATCACAGACGAGACTTTCACGAGAAGTTCACCGATTTCAACAACTTTGGCAACATCAATAGATACAACAACACCTCTGGAAAGTCAATCCACCAACATGGAAACAGCGTCACTCCAAACGTCCGATGACACTTCTTATACTACTCCAACGCCCACAGACGTTCCTTCGTCCACAGCTTTTGTACCTCCATCAACATCATTCACTACAACATTAGCAACATCAGATGATACAACAACTCCATTTGAAATACACACCAATATCACAGAAACTACGTCATCCCAAATGCCTGATAATACTTTGTATACAACTACAACGTCCACAGATGTGCCTTCGTCCACAGCTTTTGTGCCTCCATCAACATCATTCACAACAATGTCAACTCGGACTCCATCAACATCTGAACTACCAACAGCCTCAGTATCATCAACCCAGCCACCTTCTACATCCCAGTTACCACTGACGTCATTACTATCCACATCCCAGTTACCACTAACATCATTACCATCTACATCTAAATTAATACCGACGTCATTACCATCTACATCACAAATACCACTAGCATCAATTTCATCAACTCAGCCTCCATCTACATCTATAGCAACATCATCATCATCGTCCCAACTATTTACATCAGAAAAACCACCAACATCATTAACACCTACATCTGATATATCGTCATCATTATCATCAACTCATCCGCCATCAACTCCTCAAGTATCATCAGCATCATTATCATCTACTCTGCCCCCATCTACATCTGAATCAGCTCAGTCTACGTCAGCGTCTTCACATCTTTCGTCAGTACAATCGTCTTCACTACAGCCTTTTTCTACGTCCAAAACAACACAACCATCGTCAGAATTATTGTCTTCATCTACATCTCCAGTACCTGTGACGTCACCATCCGGACAACCCCAATCATCTTCCACAATAATGTTGGAGTCTTCAACTCAAACAATGAATACAACATCCACAGCAGTGACAACAACACAGAAAGGTATCTACTTTTTAAAGTATCAAATCGTGATCTCAAATTTTCGAATTACTCTTTGGAATGGTAATATTGATTCGATAGATTTCAAATACCGGTAAGTAAACTGAGACACTCTCAATAACAGACTGCTCGTATAATGATATTCAGCAATGCTATATTGCTAAAGCTAAGAGCTAAATATCCCGTTTTTATTTCAGTGATTAATCCGTGTGAAAACGTCACCTATATTAACTTTGTATTTGGGGAACACTGCTTCAACGAAACTGCATTGTTTATTGCAAAACAAGGGGATGAAGGAACGAAATGCAGGTATTAACGTTTTTAATAGGTGGACTCGTGTTTAATTTGGCAAGTTGAACGTATGTTAATATTTCTTCCCCTTTCTGATGATCTGAACAAAACCGATTCCAAAATTAGAGTTACTCGTAATAAAGAAAACTTTACTAAATCAATAAAAGTGTATACAAATGTACTTTATTTTACATTGGTTTACAATTCTTTTGTAATCTGTTGTGGTCGCCTTAAAGTGTAAACGTGTGCCTGCATGTAAGTATTTGCATAAATGTGCAGGCATGTTTTGTATTTGGTTTTTAGTTAGTTTTTTTCCCTATATTTCTTAATTAGATACACGATATTACGGTTTATCTTTTTGTGTTGTTATGTTCAACTTATAAACGGGAGACCCATTAATCAGGAGGGTTTTGTTATGGAAAAGTGATTATTGACATCTAAATTAAGCATTCTGGATTGAACTGAAAGTTGCATAGGATTTCATTTTTGCATTTTAAATTCGTTATTTCTCGTAATGTCTCATTTTAATAAAAAAAACCTATTTTACATAGCTTTTGTATCTGACAGTTTTGTACAGAATGTCGTAACATGCATCAAAGATTACATTAGAGATACGTCCCAACGTCAATGTACTGATGACGAAATGATGGGTATCATTGGAGTCCTTAGAGAGGGCGGGCAACAAACTCTAGGAATTGATATCACAACCTGTAAGTATAGTAACAGTGTATTCCACACATAGATAGATATACAGATAGATAGACAGACAGACAGATAGATTGATAAAACCAAAGACAAAATTGTAAATATTTCACTGATACACCTACGTATTCTAGTTTCTTTCAATTTTTGAAAATATGCTATTAAAAATTTTATAAAGACAAACTTTATTATTATTATTATTATTGTAGGTTTTCCTGAGTATTTTCCTTAAACACAAATTTCTGTGAACTATGATCAACTCAACCCTTCCATGATTGACCGATGGGTAAAATATGTGCACTTGTCTTATAAACTATGCTGCTGATATATGATTTAAGAAACCAGGGTGATTATGTTTTCTCCTGTTTGTTGTGTATAAATCTATGTTAAACGTCATGACATTACTGTAATATACGTCATTTCTCATTGTGGAGGAAAATGAATGAAATATTCTGGTAGTTTTGTTTTGCCTCTGTGTGTAAGATACATGGACATTTTCCATAGATTTGGTGTACATCCCTAGCAAAAATATCTAAAAGAAAAAAGAACTGATATGAAGCTAGAAATGATACCAAGGGACATTAAAAACATAAATCGAACGACAAACAACACCATGGTCAAAATTAAAGGTAATAATACTACAAGTAATTATCCACACAGCAATAGTTGAAGTAACTCAAACCTAGCTTAAATGGAAGTGAATGTCCGGAAGGTTAAGCAATTCGTGCCGATGCACGACACCGTCCGACAGTTGTGTTTCAAATTCGGAAATAAGTAGTAATACGTATAGTTGCAAACAAAAACAGAGGGACAGGATTAGTTGAAGTAACTTAACCTAGCTCAAAAATAGAAGTGAATGCAGAAGCTCTGGAAGGTTAAGCAATTCGTGCTCGATGCACGACACCACCCTGTCAGCTGTGTTTCAAATTCGGGAATATATAGTGCATGTAATACGTATAGTTGCAAACAAAAACAGAGGGACAGGATCAGATGAAGTAACTTAACCCAGCTCAAAAATATAAGTGAATGCAGAAGCTCTGGAAGGTTAAGCAATTCGTGTTCGATGCTCGACGTCGTCCTGTCAATTGTGTTTCAAATTCGGGAATAAGTAGTAATACAGTGTAGTTGCAAACAAAAAACAGACGGAATGGATTAGGATTAGAATGAACATATTCATGATAATCTGTGATAGACTTCCATTCAACCATAAGGAACACAAGGGATACTATAGGAAACACCTGCTTTGGAATATCTTATCATCTGAGACTCAGACATGTATACAGCATGTGCAAGTGCTGCTGGAATGCTTCTACATAAAAATGGGAGGCTTACAAGTCATCTCTTTTACAGTAAAGTATGGTCTACTGACTATCAAGATTGCTATTAGATATACGAGAGATGAAAAGAGATGTATTCCAATATATTACTGTATATGTATGAAATCAATGACCTGTGATGTGTCAAAGTTTTGTCTGAAATACATCCATGTAATAAACGTATAAATAATTATTGTTGTTGATTTTCAGTATAACATTCCACACAGGAATCTTTCACTCATACAGAGACAACATCGAATGCCGGCGAAGGGTTCTAAAGTTTGGCTTACACTTGGGTGACATTTGACTTACCGACACACCACTGCGTCATGAATTCTCAATTTTACTTCTCAAGCTTGGTTCATAATTCCTATAAGGAATACAAAAAAAAAAGAAGGGTTGGACAATACAGAAGTGGGATCAAGTGCCTAGGAGGAGTAAGCATCCCTTATTAACCGGTCACACCAGCAGTGAGCCCTATAATGAAATCTAAAGATGACAACATTTAAGATATTCATTCAGAACTCATTTTATTTCATTGTACTTCTTGTCTTGAATACAGTTTTTGAATTCTAAGTCTACACGAAAACTCTCACACTCACTCTGATTATGTTAAAAGAAAATCTCCTTTTTTGTAAACTATTTTAAACACTACAAATTATTGTCTATATGTTTAGCACACCTTATGTCCTTCGCAGTCAAAACATCCACTGAATTATGCGATTTTTAATCAACGATTCAAACCCCTGCCACATTAAAATTGAATAACAATGATATACATGTATTGGTATAATATTAAGACATCCTAGGAATTTTACAGTAATAAGAAAAGAATTTGGTTTTGATTATCAAGCATAATTAGCAACATAATTAAAGACCATCTGCTTTAAGTTCTTAATGTTTCAATTTTTATAAAATTGACAAAATTGAAATTAAAAACTGATTTCACATTGACTTTACCAAAATACAAAAATAAAAATGCACTTGCATTACTTCAAAGAAAATTATGATAAATTCTGTTGCCGCTATTTATAGTTGCATGGATTCCAGTAGATTAACTTTATCACGTTGGGTAAGGGATGATTCGTATGCTTCAAATTTGTATTATTTTCCTTGCAATAATCAATGGTGTGGTGTTACCCTAAAAAGCTCCGGTCCCCAAAATCCAGTTGGACCAATGTCGTATAAATAACTTAACACACTAATTCTAGATAAAAAAAAATCTTGAATGAACTAATGCAATGTACATGTGGAATGATGCCAATGGATCCCTGAAGTTGAAGAGAGGAGAGTGGATTACTACGAGCCATTTAATCAAGTCTTATAACGAGTTAAGGTAGCATTCCCCTGATGGTTTTTGTCTTGATAATCATAGTTTATCGTACAAATTATGCAGATTACTAATTCTATTACATGTATCTCTATGATCAAATGAACATCAACATATTTATGATCAAATAAGCATCAACAAAAGATATACAGCAATGAATAAGTGGTCGTTGATTGTATAGTTCATTTGATTTTTATGCCATTTCAAAGGTCGTTTCTATCATATCTGGAAATATCAAACTGGCGTAGTAGCCTAGTGGTTAGCATGTTCGCATTATGGCCGTGATGTCTTAGGTTTATATTCCAAGCAATGCCGTGGTTGGTCGTCCCTGTATTTCGGATAACAGAGTAAAAACAACGGTCCCGCGTCACAGACAGTGTCGACACATTAAAGAACCTTCATTGCTTTACGGCCGTAAGTGCCGAGCTCAGGCTTATTTCGTCCTCCCCCGAAACATAATGATGACTCCATATCAAAGAAACATTTTTGAGCGGGACGTTAAACAACACTACAGCCAACTAACCTATGCTAAGGATTTTATCCTCGGCAGTTAAGCATTCTGAAAGCGGTGACGCCTTCTGTGAAACGTGAGCTCTGTTTTTATTTCATCAGAATGACATAAAAATCCAGTCACATCTCCTTCAGGACTCAAATGTTGGACCTCCTAATTCAAAGAAGATCCAGTACCGTAGAAATGTGAGATGTGGGGTGGACACATGGTGATATGTTAGCTTAAAATGTCACTCGTCCGGTATGTACAGACGGAAACTGTAAAACTGAAGAATTCCCAAAGGATATCCAAAATCCAAGTCCTAAACATAAGACAAGTGAAGAATAATGACGGTGTCAAGGTTTCAACTTTGGAAAAAAATACAAATCCCTGACAGGATGGGACCAGGTGTCTGGAAGGAGTCAGCCTCCTCTGGTAGCATGCGGAAGCCGTTGCAAAGGTTCCACAGAATCCATACACTTTAAGTAAAATGTCGATTTCGGTTGAAAAAGTCATATGCTCTTGATCTAACTAGCAAAAGGTATAGTCACTGTAAATGGTCATGCTAAGGAATATCATCCAGAATCCTAGAAAGGGGAATTGTCAATGTAACAATACAGTACTAATAAAAGTTTACAAACACCTCTTCATACTCTTTCGTATCATTGTACATCATTAATCTGTTAATTTATGGAATATTAATCAAAACACGAATTACTATTTCACAATTATGAAAGTAAGGTTACTACTCGAGTGAAAGATGGTTCGACTGTTTTGGCAAAAAATTACAGATTTTCTTTTTTCTTATGTATTATTGGTAATTTTTTTCGGGAAAAAGTAAAATGGAGCTAATCACAAATCATAACAAAATGATTACAACATGATGTAAAAAGACCTTGAATGACTTAATATCAATGCTTTGTTTCGACTGGAAATGCTAAATTATGCATTTCTTTTATAAACAGAAGGAACCCAAATTCTTTTATTTGCATGAAAACAAAAAAAAAATGAAGTTTTCAGAATAAATGTGATAGTGAAATACTAATTTACGTTAGAACACTCTAAGCTTATAGCTCCCAATCATTTCATTTTGTATATTAAAAAAACGAGAAACATCTTACTGAACATGCGTTTTAAAAAATACACAACAAAACATAATAAAACTTCAAAGAGAAAGAATAAATGAATGGAATGTCATGAGGAGATTTGTCATATAGACACTTAGAAATCGATTCAAGTACTAATTACAGGTATAGACATATCTTCCCTTACAATACAACCTATCCATAATAACAGAAAAATAATCGGTTTCTAAGCAATCTTAATTGAAAATAAAGACGTGTATCTTATAATTTGGCGCTTTGTTATCATTTAAGTAACCCAGTTATACTCAGAACACATCGGGTTGAATACTGAACTTAAATTGACCTTTAGTAAACCCCTCCCCCCAACATTGATGGAACGTTTACAGACATGCTGTTGCTTATACCATTTTTTACATTCGGCAATCTCATTGCGAGAGTTATATGGTGGAGATGGAGAAAATCGGCTATTTGCAAGTAAACAGACAAACTTTCACATAATCAATCTAAGTACGGCTGTATCACACGCTGATTAGACCTTTTTGGTAGCTTTGGGGCCTGTGCACAAACTTAATACAATTTCATTTGTTTCATAAAAGAAATAATCATATTTTTCAATTGTTAAGGAACATGATAACATTTCTTGGATACACAACAGGACGCAACTGAGATAAAAACAAGGAATAAGTCATGTAAACAATAAATACGAAATACTGCCTACATGTAATAAATAGTTTGTCCTATGTAACTGATCACAATGTCAGTGGCATAAACCTACTCACTTGTAAGAGATTGTTGTAGACCAGGGCCCAGTTGCACAAAAGTTTAATCCATCGTTAAATTTAAAAATCAATTAACTCGATACATGCCTAATTCGTGGTTGTGGTAACTCTAAAATAAAAGTTTTGTGAGTTAACTCATAATTAACTATCAAAACATTTCTGTGACAGCGTTCAACCACAAGTTACAGCTAATTACAAACTAAAATTTTTATTTGTAGTTTGTGGCTAACAAACAGTTAATTTAACAGTACATTGAGCAACCAGGTCCTGAAGCCTTACGTCTATGACTTGCCAAAAATAAGATCATAACAAAATATAAATGAAAAATAGAGATTAATAATAATAATAATAATAATAATAAAAGCAAACATAAAGTCGATAAAAATGCATTGCACATTATATCTAAAAGCAAGGCTCACCTGAATGAATAAATGTAACTAAACATCTATTTACAAAGTAGAATCTTGCCTAGAGACCATATCATTTAAGCGATTGGTGCAATTATAAAAATAAACATGATTGTTTTTTTGTCCTTCTGTACCACTAAAGACATCAACGCAAAATTCAAATCAACTATAGTCCGTCCTGAAGCTCGTCTTGCTATTAAGGATTCACTCTTTAAGCATTCCCTCAGTTAACTTCCTTTCGCTTACATTTCAGTGGTTATCAGCTAGTTATATAATTCTCAGTGAATAACTTTAGTGTCTGGTGAATATAAAAAAATGCATTACATGTAGTGAAATGCACATGCAGACTTGTATATTTTCTATGAAAAACAGTGTTAAAGAAACTGACAAAAAGGCTTTAGCAATCTGGCTTTAGCAATCTTTCATAATTATCCTATCATTGTCACATTTTAGGTTGTAAATGATGAAAATATAAAGCTATTTTAGATTAAGTTTATACACTTTAAATTCAACATATAATATTGCCTCAAAATGATTCTTGATGATGTATTATTGCCATTTCTTCAAATAGGAACATGAGAAAATTTGAAGACGAATTCTTCTTTTGTCTAATTACTAACTAGTAAGCCAAATATCACAAAGGAATGGTACTAAAGTAGTTATAGAGATCGAGTCATGACAATCAGGAATTTAGTGAACGGTGCTATTTCTATGGACATTATATTTACACTGCAATTTCAATGGATATCAAAACATTGCAGTTGAAGCTATCTAACAAGGTATCAGTACTGCATGATTAATTCAAAACTAGACCAATGCTACCACAGGCCAATGACTCCAAGGGACTTAAAAACACATAAAGGTTTGATTTTGATTTAGTCAATAGTGAAATATTAATAAACTAGAATTGTCCTAACGGGACTTATACCCCCCGTGGCAGCATTTTCGAGGAACGGGAGTTATGTGTGTGACCTTGAACCCCAAAATCAATAGGGATCCTCCTTGAGTCATAGGCAACCCATGTGTGAAGTACCAACATTGTAGACCCAAAGGTAATCAAGTTATTGTGCAGAAACCATTTTCAAGGAACAGAGTCTTGTGACCTTGACCTTTGACCTTCTGACCCCAAAATCAATAGGGATCCTCCTTGAGCCATAGGCAACCCATGTGTGAA
>JACSZP010014893.1:501-27619 GCA_016161895.1 Pinna nobilis | reverse complement strand
ATATTATATAATATATATTTTGATATCATACTTTATCTAGATTATATAATATATTTTGATAATGTAATATACAATGTATTCTAATGAAATAATGTAATATATGTTAATGAAATACTGTAATATATTTTAGTTATGTAATATTTTTTATAATAGTTTTGTAATGTTATGCACGATGGTGAAGTAATATATTTTGATGGTACTATATATCCTGATAATGTAATATATTTTTATCATGAAACTTGTATTTTGATAATGTACTATTTCTTGATGAGACAAAATATTTTTATAATGTGATTTATTCTAATAATATGTAATATATTTTGATGACATAATTTACAAATGAATTATATTTCAATTATTCAAGCCTTTATCCAATATTTCTGTTATGAATATGAAATGCGAATTAAATATCTATCTTTTATTACACCATGTACAGTATTTCATAATACAAACCACAATTAACAGTTGCCTTAATTTTCGTATTATGCACTTCTGGGAAGCATTGGAAAATTCAAACGACACTTTTTTCCCCAGCAAAGTGTTTGATTTTCAGTTGCAATTTATACTAATAAAATGTTTTATTCTTAATACCACTAAAGTTTTGTTTTGTCTATTGTTTTTGTTATGTTTCTGTTGCTGTTAATGTTTTTAAATAAAACAAAAGTTATTCAAGATATTTCGAGTCATTTTTAGGTCAATGGGAATAGGGAAACACATATAAAAGTATCTTATACATGTTCTTATACTTCTATACTTTTATCTACAATGCCGCTACTAAAAGGAAAATAGAATTTGTTCATGTCTGAATATCAAAAGTGGGGAAAGTCCCCTGATCCTCCAAGTTGTTTTCGTTACTATTACAAATTCATTTGTTTTGTTATTAAGTCTATTGGGCATCAGTCAGCTGTACATACATGAACTGTGTCTAATGTGAGATGCTATTGTGATAAGACAGTGCTCTGTGCTATACAAAGAATCTAAATCCTAGTTTAAATGGATACTCTAGTTATCAATGATTTGACCCACATATATGCGCTAAGATTCGGTAAATCAAAAACAGATGAGAGGGTCTTGACGATGCTCATGTTTCCGAAGGCTGTAACTTTATATTAAGTCTGAATTAAAAGAAAGTCCAGGGAATTTATCTCAATGCTCTCTAAGAAGGTCGAATGGCAACACCACAAGCACCCTTCGCCATGAAGTTTAATAATATATTTTCTTTTCTGCCAATATATTCACCTTCTTATTTTTCTTTTTCTTCATGACTTCATTCACTGTTTACACTAGGCTGTTCATTTTTCCATGAAAAATGATGAACGATAGAAAATAAACCAAAGTGACATTATGACTTATCGATGAATTGAAGTTCACAATGTTTGTGAGAGAATTTGGAAGCTGACGTGGTTATCTTTAAATACTCATTTAAAATAATATTTGTGTATTACATATTTCATTATCTATACTCGCAGAACGACACAGGTTATATTTCCTAGACGTTGCTGTGGTTTCTAGCCTCAATATACAAAAAGTTCAGATGATTGTGAAGCACACGAGAATGAATTCGACATCTTTATTCCAGTATGGTGTATCATTATTTCTTTGTTTGTCACTATCAACACTCGTCAGATCAGCATTACCCACTAGGTACGTTTGTCTATTTGATTAACATACGTATTTAACATGAAATGATTGAAATTATACCAAACTTTATTAAGAAATTATCAGCAGTTTTTACAACGTTACTCTCCACTATTATCCTGTGTTGCTCGGCACTTTATTTTTAGTTCTATATCACCTCTGCTTCTTTCTTGTATTCTTATATATGCATCCATACAATGTTGTTTACATGTTGTCACATACACTTTTTTCAGTGGGCGACGATCCCATCGCAAATGCTAAACATTATATTTGTGCTATTTATCAATACTGTAGCCATACATACATATACATATGTTATGCTGATACTTTCATTTTATGTTCACCAGTACGTGTGTGTAAGCCTGATGACATCGTCATGTCACGTCATAACCCTACACACGTACATTGACTATTTATTGGCACTGTTATATATTTACATTTATTTTCTTTATTTGTTTTATATGTGTTTGTTGATCAATTGTAATGTATTTCATTTTTTCCGTTTATTTACCTAAACTTTTACAATTTATGTGTATGTGTATATCTATTGTCCTTCACACCATATTAGTAGACATCGCTGTGGCCACTTTGCCATTTACAGCATATAACGCTTTGTTATGTTGTGTTTTAACTCATAGTACTCTTTACACCATACTTCGATATATATAAACATGTCAATATTTTCATATGGATATGTACGCGATTAACATACCGAGAAATGTATACAGTTTGCCGTTATCAAAATGATTCATGACTTCAGCTTCAGTATTTCAATTTCAAATTTTGAGAGAATTTCAATGACAAAGTAACGGACAGTGTCCAATCTCATAACTCCAATAAGTAATACAGAATAAACAGTTAGGCAAACACGGACTCCTGAATACACCAGAGGTGGAATCAGGTACCCGGGGGAGTAAGCATCCCCTGTTGACAGTTCACACCCACCGTTAACCCTATATCTTTATCAGGTACACGGAATATTCCGTAGTCAAAAGTAATGTGTTAAGGGCTAAAGATCTAGTTTAAACCACGCCAGACAGCATTCAAATTACTGATAGATTGTATTGGCAAATTATACCGTTCTTATAACGGCTCTAGAATATGCGAATAGCTTTAAAACATACATGTATCTGATTATAGAATGACATAGGAACATCATCTTGTATTCGGTTTATTTTAGAGGGTAATATTAAACAATTTTAAGGCAATAAGCTAACATTCATTCTTTCTATCATTTATGCATATTTTACAGAGGGCCAAATGTATGTCAGTCTTATCCAGGAGGATGTTGTCCAGGCTGGTCAAGAAAAGGCAACAGAGGGCGCTGTGTGTCAGGTTAGAACATTCTCAAATACAATATATATTCGCTATAAAGTAAAAGAAGAGACGTATATGAAGTTCCAATCCAGTAACGTCTGATTAATACTAACAGTACTCATCTAAATAGGGTCTCCGTGGCCGAATGGTTAGAGCATCGCGCTTTAAACCAATTCAGTCTATCACCTCTTGTTAACACGGGTTCCAACCTTGTTGGAACCTTAATTAATTATGTGAGGAAGTTTGCCAGTTGCCGGTGGTCTCTTCCCGGGTACATCTATAACCGGGCTCTCTCCTCCACCAATAAAAACTGGCCGCCACCATATGACTGAAAGACTGTCGAGTGTGGTGTAAAGCAAAAACAAAACAAAGAAAGTCATCTAAATAGTAAAGAAATAACTATCAAAGAAATTATTGTCACTAAACATAAAATAAAACTCCATTGTAAATATGCATGTGTTTTTTTGCAGTCATATAGCATGTTTTTGTGTAATACAAAAAGGAGAAATTCATTTCTATCCCAGTATGTCGCTAGAAATAAGTTTTTAATTGGTTGATGGTGTATTCATTTTGAATTGACCTTTACAAGTAAAAAACTAATGTGGGACTGAAAGTATTGGCGGAAAATCAGAATACAGATATGATGAATTTATCGTCTATTGCAGCTATTTGTACCCATGGATGTAATGGCGGAATATGCATCGGTCCAAACAAATGTCGGTGCCTTGATAATAGTGTAAGGGTCACATGTTCTACTGCCCAAGGGAAGGCAAAACTTAAACCGGAAATTAAACATCTGGACAACCAAGAATATCAGTGTAGATTAAAAGATTGTCAACAAAACTGTTCTGTTGTTTACGGAAGTGCACGATGCAGATGCATAAGAGGTTACGTCTTGCAACCAGATACAGTAACATGCGCAGGTGAGATTGTAGATGGATTTGGAAATATGAAACAAAAATACTCAATTGCAAACATTATATTTCGTAATTCAAAGACGCTTCGTAAAAGTTTATATCAATCAATTCTAGAAGAATTATATAATGGGACAGCACAGAAGTTTAGATAATTCAACAACAATGAATATGACATTTGACCACGTTTAGAGTAGATTAAATATCACAGGGTTACTAGTATTCTATGATCCCAACATATTTTATCCTTTTCTAATAAAATATCTTAGTCTGTACTTTCAGATGTTGACGAGTGTTCTGAGCATCGGTTTGTATGTCATCACCTATGCATCAACACTATCGGAAGTTTTAAATGCGGCTGTCGAACTGGCTATAGGCTAGTGTATAATAAACGGATCTGTGTCAGAAGAACGGTTTTGTTTGATACATCATCAAACAATAGAATTCAAACATCTCAACGTGTAAGGTCACGAGTAATGCCGAAAAACTTGTCTGCAACTTACGTAAAGAAGAAAGCTGAGGATCAAAATTATAAAAGGAAATCGAAACACATTGGAATACGCGTGAATGAACACGGTAGAAAAGAAGGGGATAACTTAAGAAAGTCAATAAATGTAACTAGATCTGAAAACACGGATTACAAAAAGTCGACAAATAAACACATCCAAGATTCTTCTGGAAGTATATCCAATACCTCGGAGTCAGTCAATCATACAAACTACACACAAAATGATCAATGTCGTGGAGATCTCTGTCGAAATCTGAAGCGGTCAATAGATGATGACGAAATTATCCCAAAACTGATCTTGTCTACACCAACAACAATGAAAAATGAAAAAGAAACCCTCCAACAACCCACTCCGCCCATGCCACCACAGGAATTGGTCGCGACTACAGATAGATTGTCAATAAAATGCCCAAGAGGGGAAACCATCGTCAACACTGGTAATGGGAAGATATGTCGCAAAGTGCAAACTTTGTGTTCGAATGGCGAAGCGCCAGTGGAAGAGGGTGGATTGATAGTTTGTCGGAACTCAAATGTCACATGTCCTAAAGGTCAAACACCCCGAGCGACATCTTCTGGAATCATGTGTCAGTATATTTCTGAAGAGGAAACAACTACTCCCGCTGCTGACTGTCCAGACGGCAAGATGCTCATCGCGTCTGCTGCAGGGTATACATGTGAAGACATTACAAAATTCAGGCCAACGTGTTCTGACCAAGAAGTCTTAGTGGAATCTGAAACGGGGTTTATATGTATATCAATAGAATTCCAAAAATCAAAATGTAGCCAAGATGAAATTCCAGTTCAAGGTCCAAATAGATTTCAATGCGTAAAAGCAACAACAGAGTCGCCATGTCCAGCGGGTCTGCAGTCTGTAAAGACATCTGTCGGAACAATTTGCAGCTACGTCTCAGAAAATATTGTTAAACTTCCAAACTGTAGTACAGAGGAACAGCTGGTTACGACGGAAACAGGATATAAATGCGTTAGAACCACCACAGAGAGAGGAGTATCATCTAACTTGACTTGTTTGCCGGGACAAGTTAGAATAAATACGACCGAGGGGCCCAAATGTGGCTTTGCACCAGAATATGCTGAGGAAAAAATAGTGTGTCCAGCTGGCCAGGTACTAATTGACGACATAATATGCAAAGATCAAAACATGATTTCTCCGGACGAACAACCTTGCCCAGCAGACCAAGAGCTTGTAAAGACAAAAGATGGCGTAATTTGCCAATACCGAGAGTCATCATACCCGAAGATCACGAATAATAGAATATCATGGTGCCCCAACGGTGACATTCTGACCCAGACAAGGGACAGGTTTGTGTGCCAGTCTATTCAGCCAGGCTACCTGACCCCCTCTTGCACCACAGGAGAGAGTATTGTTAGAAGCTCGGAGGGGATGATATACTGTGTCTCTGATGAACAAGCTAACATCATTTGTGACAATGACCAGGTCCTCACACAGAAATCAAATGGATTCATGTGTAAAGTTATGGAAGCTGAAGGATACTTGGAAAAGGCATACGGCACATGTCAGGATGGGGAAATATTACTGTTGGACGATGAAGGTAGTAGGTGCATAGATTTAGTATCGAAAAACTTGGATATCTGTGGTAATGGCTTTAAAATTAAAAAGACAAGCCATGGATATGTATGCAAGCCATTGCTGCTGAAGCTAGAATGTCCAGTTAATTACTATCTAGACCAATCCAACGGATACCCAGTGTGTCTACCGATGACTGGTAAGTACCTTTTTGTCTTCAGAAATTCAAAACAGTAAAGCTTTATAGCGTTTTCCTCTCGCGCGATTCAAATATAACTGTATACAAGAACAGCTTTAAGTTATTTTCTAGTTAAATATCTATATAAACTGGCCATTTCCGTTGCTGTGTTCGATTTTTGTCTCTTGATCAATTATATGATACAATGTCGCTTGATCTTTTTACATTATATCAGTTATTTGTAGAATTGTTTTCCTTTTTTAATTTTTCTTTAACTTTGTAAGACGTATGAGCAACATTCGTCTATTTATCTTTCAGATGAAGGCGAAACCGACACATCACCACCGTGTGGCAGTAACTATGAGCTTAAGGAAACAGAAGTTGGTACCAGATGTGTTCTAATGAACAGGAGTGTTTGTCCAGAAGGTTTGATGTAAAGGCTTACTACAAGATTACGACTTTCTATTGGATAAATTTAATTTTTATACTACAAATGCTACGATGCATTATCTTTGAAATAATTCTCAGAGGATTGGCGGACTTAGGAGGACATTGCTAATGATAGAGCCACGCGGTTAAGGCAATAACCCTGAATTTTCTTTTCTGAAGTTAAAGTTTTATTCTTTTCTTCATCACTTAATTTTTTAGATTAAGATTTTCAGTATTCTATCATCATAAAGCAACTGTAAATGGATGGCATACTGGTAAAATATCAACTTCAAAGCCCGTTATAGCCAACACACAATGAATAGTATAGAAAGTATAAACCCTGGCAACTCAAGTCAGCACACGTAAATGGCCATGCGCAAGAATATCACCCAACATTTTTGACAGTGAACACCTTATTGTTTAACGAGTAATAAACAGTAGTAGTATAAGCAAACAGACTTTGGCAACTGAAACCAATTAAATCCGAGTCCTGGTCACTTGTGGTTCGCAAAATCCCGAACGACTGCTGATTATTTTGTTAATGATACTGTATATGGAAATAAACTTGAGCTACCATACTAAGTTCTGCTTTGTAGAAATTAATGAAACTTAATTATTATCTAATTTAATCACGGAAGCAAAGACTTTGTCAAACAGATCAATGACCAATTATGTTAAGTGTCCTTGACACGATTGTAGATTCCAGTACCATCACAAAATCAACAAACGAAGTTAATAATTTCAAGCTTTTCAATTACCTTACAAGGTGTAAATGATAAGACTATAGATGACCTTTCTGTTACGCAGACGACGGAGACTGTGTTCCAGTGGACTCTCCCTACTGTCGCGGTACTGGCGGAGAGTACAGAATCATAGACTGTAGGGACCTTAGTTCATTACAACTGGACTGTAATCCACAATGTGCAAATGGAGGAACCTGCCAAAATGGAATTTGCAAATGTCCACCGGGACTCGCCGGTTTTGCTTGTAATGAAGGTATATAAGAGCAATAACATATTTTAAGAACATATATTTCCAAGAATTCAGATATATTAAAATGTATTCCGATTCAGAAAAGGAAACCCAAAACTTTATCATTATATTTATTACATTCGTTATTGCTTTATGAACATGTTTGTTGCCGATTTTGTTTTTAACCACCGGAAATAAAAGGGTTGCCAATTCTAATGTGTAGATGAATGTAGATATTAGTCCTTGATCTTTTATGATTAACAAAAAATAGAGTTACAATAAGATATCAGCAACTCCAATTATGTTTCTCTGCATGAATTGAAAATTGAACTACTTGTGCGATTGTGGTTGTTGATTCGCCTATGCCGATTTTGACGATAATTTCTTTCTCAATTATTTCATCTGCATTCGATTGTGGACTCGTGGCCGTTGTGACCTATCATTAGGGAAAGCTACGCCTCCTTGGCACCTGATCTCGCCTCTGGGTTGTCAGAGTCCCTTATTTGTCCAATCATCCAATTTGTGCTAAATGGGTATATAATATATGGTCTACTGAGTCCTCCGACGATTGATACTTGGTACTTGAGATTTTCATATCAAAATACTAGCACAATTTGGGAATTAAAACAATCTGAACGTTGAGAACAATTACGAATTCCAAATAGGATTGGATCAGGTGTTGTACTGAAAGAATAGTCGAAACTGTTTCAAGAAGCCGTCTCGAGTTCTATGGAAATGTAGATATGATCTAAATATGAAAGTAGAACAAGGAATCAAAAGCATCTATTCCCTCGGAACTTTATTCAAGGATTTCTTTAGAGAGGGAATTTACGAATGCAGTGCATATTAGTGCCTCATCTTATAATGTTAAATTGAAAAATTTCCAGTTTGTAATTTTTAACACCAGATATGGAAGAATGTAACAGTCTTGCAGAAGGATATTGTCAACACAGATGTCAGAATACATTTGGAAGTTATCACTGCGAATGTCCAAACTGGGCCACCCTCAACTCGGATGGGCGTACCTGTACAGGTTAGATAGTTTTAGTCATTAAAGGTAAACTGCATCAAAACGAATCCATACAATACTTCATTAAAACTGCAAAAGGTACAGTACAATCATGAAATCTCTTTTTAGAACCTTAATGATAATTTATGCGACCCAATACTGATTTATACCTATCGCTTTTGTTTAATGGCAGGTTCATCACGACCCGATTGTAAATGTGTGACTGCATATATGACTTAAATTGCATTGCATTGTGGAAAATTTATCTGATCGTATTTTCTTTTATTTTATTTTGGTAGAATCACATGTTTGCCAATATGAACGCCACATGATGCAATACACTGTTTCATTTTTTGGAGGGATGGGGTAGTTTGGTTATAATGTCAGGAAATCGATACATTTTTTCTTCAGATATTGGCTGCGTTCCTGAATGTATGAATGGCGGGAAATGTCGCAATGGTACCTGTGCGTGTCCAGTCAACTTCAGAGGGGTGCATTGTCAAGAAGGTAAACTAGCAAGGCTATCCAAGAATTAAAGAGGAATGTTTGGATTTAAAAGTCTCTAATCTTGACACATCTTGCATTATTGAATGCACTATCATTCAAATTCAAATAGTGTCCTGAATGAACAAAAATGGATTTTGAAACGTGTCAGTGTGGCAATGATGGTATAAAACTAGGACAACAATCAACAATGAATTTAATGGTGTCAGAAATCAGTCGTCGAATATAACTGTTTTGAAATAGACACATCGAGTCAACTTTCACAGTCAAAGATCTTCTGAAATATATATTTACTCTCAAAAAAAGGCATGAAATGTGTTCCATATTCAAAATTAGAAAAATACTAATAAATGAAAAGTATGAAAGACATTAATCATTCCCGTAGTAAGTCTCACAACGTATAAATTATGTATCAATTTTACACTATATCTTTTAATGATGATTTCACGACTCTAATTGTTTAATTACTTTAGTTCATAAATAATTATTTAATTTCTTACACTGAAGATGTCGACGAGTGTGGAGAGAAGAACAATTTGTGTGAATATTTCTGTCGGAATACCTACGGAGGCTACGCGTGCGTCTGTCCACCCGGAAGTAGACTTGCGCAAGACCAACGTACCTGTATAAGTATGTATCCTTACAAAGTACACATACATTTTTATGACTAGAAAGCAAATAAATCATAATAGAAAATACTTCTCTGTAGATAAAAGATTAAAATTACGTCCATGTTTTAAAAACCGAAATCACTTTTAAAGTTCGAGCTTGTCAATTTGAGTAAAATAGATACCAATTGTTTAGTGATATGGTCATTGTTAATGAAAGTTTCCCTTCTGAATAATTGGTTCCTAAAACAGCTTTTGACTGTACTTTGTATTAAATGAAGTGTATTGAATCTACCGGTATCATGTATTCTCAATGTCGTATTATACAACCCATATGACTCGTTATCTCCAGGTCGGTCAATACCGATCCAATACATTCGGACACCTGATCTCACACTTTTCCCACGAACTTGTCATCACAGACGATTTAGGGATTTGGTGTTTTGTATTTATACATCCTTTTCTATCACACTCTACAGATACGACGTGTATTCCCGGGTGTAGGAATGGCGGTCAATGCGTACACAACCGTTGTCAGTGTAAGGCAGGGTTCTGGGGAATAATCTGTCAACTGGGTATGTATTGTAATGATAAGAATAAGTTTGGAAAAAAGATGAGATGAAATATGGTCTAGAAAATTAGCTGCTGGCATGTCCGCCTGATATAGTCAGGGTAGAACCACTGTTTTTCTTAGGGAGTATATATATATATATTTGCAATACATTATTTTGATTAGATTCTTTTAGCTTCCACAGTAACAAGGTTAACATACACATTTTCTCCAAAGATATATTCGTTGATTCCATTCAAGTAAAATTGGAAGAGTACCGAGGGATATTTGAAATTCCTAGTCCTAAAACATGACAAGTCTAGGATGATAACGAATTCAACGTGGAAAACAAACGCAAATCCTTAACGAGATGGGACCATGTGTTCGAAAGGACTCAGCGTCCCCTGTTGGCATCCCATCTGTCAACAAATAAAAGAATTCTATATACAGTCTTTATTATATCCTCCTGCATATGGTTCATTAAGAGTTGTCGTGCCTCTCTGTTGTACTGATGTATTTTTTTAAATCTACTTTTATCAGCTTTCATAATTAAGCAGCATTAAACTGAGTGACGCTTCAGAACATTTAATCTATTCTCAGGACACATTCTTATGAAGTGAGGTGTTTCTGAAGTACCAAGAAGTATCTTGAAGGACCTTGCCAGAAAAAAAAACCAGTCATATAGTTGGAACTTAATACTCCAGACCATCAAGTCTCAAGACAAACAGGCTACTGCGATGCAGCCTTTGTATGTTAGCTCTCCGAAAATATATTTTACTAGGATACATTAACATTTTTATAATCAACAGCTGCTTATCTTTCATGCCATCAAATCATCTCCGTCATATTTCCTTTTTTCAGACATTGATGAATGCTTTGAATCGCCATGTAGTCATAATTGTGTTAATACACCCGGAAGTTACTACTGCACGTGCCCACAAGGAAGTCTACTGGGATCCAATATGCATACTTGTTATGTCACAAATGCATTTGTGCCAGTCAACAGAACTACACATCGACCCTGATCACACAAGATGAAAACATTGTCATTGATTAAAGACACAATGCTATGGAAATACAATAAAACACTTTATACTACAAGCATTTTCCTTATTCAGTTGTTGTATTTTAAAAAAAGTTTTGGAAGATTCAGGTGCATAAGACTATTTGCAGTTTGAAATGAGGTCTCATATAATTTGCATTCATCAGGAAAGGGCTTCCATAGGTATCAAAGTGTATCACCTTGTCACTGATGTGTTTGTCATTATGAGAAAGTTTTGTTTCTGTTTTGTGCTTAAGAGGAGGAATAATCATTCATTTAAAAAATCTTATGGTGACATAATTAAATCAGATTAGCTTTATCATATAAGCATATGATATGTGTTACCATCTCTTAAGTTTCAGAAGTTAATGTCTACCCATTGCTAAGCGGATTTGGATATTGCATCCTGGGAATATCTTATTCCTCTGTGGCATCTGCTCCTATCTCTGAATATTTAGAAGTCACTGTCTACCTAATGCTTAGTGGATTTAGATATTGCATCATAGGGATGATGACATGCTCCTTGGTGACGCCTGCCCACAACTCTGAAGTTTCAGTTCTCAAAGTCTATACCCATTGCTCAGTGAATTAAGATATTGCGTCCTAGGAATAGCTTGTTCCTCCTGGGACCTGCTCCTATCTCTGAAGCTTAGTACGTGTTTGTTCCAAACTCATTGGTTTTATATACTGAATCCAGAACAAGTTATAGACAGGTATCTGTTATTTCTATCACCATATTAATTGAGAACGCATAAAAAAGCAAAAACAAACAACCGAACAAAACAACAAAATCATAAGAAAACAACTACTTTATTTTGTCCCATGGAAGAGGAATAAAATCATGACTAATATTACCACAACTAACTTTCACAATACATCCCGCATTATCAGAATTTCACATTAGGCTCTGAAAGCTGGGTACAAGTAGATAAATTGGATCACAATGACTTTAAAATCACATGTAGATTTAAGATCTCTCCCCCCTCTCTCTCTCTTCATACATTACTAGAGACTCCATATCTTCCTTAAGGGAAGCATCTGTACTAGTCATACACTTAGTTATTTCAATTTCTCTTTCACAACGTCAACTACATCTACATATTATTTTATAAAACAATATAAATTGCACGGTAAATGTTGAAGTGCAATCACAGTAATGAGGAATACCAAAGATAATATTGTTGCAAAAAATCTAATTGGACAATTGCCATTATAAAAAATATGACATTAGTGGAGGGGTAGCCTAGATAAATACATATTTACCCTTTCGAAACCACAGACTATTATAGACTAGTCTACCACAATAGAAAAGGGCATACCATTCTGGTACTCGGGGTTGAAAGGGTTAAGAAGAAAAAAATCTGCCTTCAAAAAAAAACTTTCTTGTTAGAAACGATGATGAAGTACTGTCACCGTTAGACTGGAAAGGCCACATAGGCTATGTGCTATATACGATTTTCTACACATTATCTTGATGCATTTTTACGTAATATGAAGTTTTATAACCTGTCAAAAGAATATTAAAGTTGTTCTACAATGATTATATAAATTTTTAAATGTAATTTGTTTATCATCGATCAATAACACAGCTCAGATACTAGGGAAATTGGTCAATCATTATTTATATAACTTAGTTCTCATCTAATAAACAAAAGACTTTAAAAATCAATTTATATACACTGTGTTTCAATCTAAATGTAACTGACACAAAAAGAAGATGATTGATAAAAACTGCAAAACTTAGTATCTAACATCTCCAAGACATATCTAGTCTTAATATCAAATTGCATAAAAACCAAAAAGAATTGTCAATAAAAATTGTAATATCCGGAAATTATAAAACCTGAAAGAAGGTATTCCCTGTAAATATGAATCCCTCAGGAACCGTAAAAGTTACCTTAGTACTAAGCAACACAACTTTATACATCATATGAGAAACTTCAGTAGTAAAATAGTTCATTGTTCTTTATATAAAAATTGTCCCATACCAACATCACAGACAGATAATTTTTTGGGAAATTGAAATTAGCTAGGTATTCTTAATTGTTTCACTCAAGAATCTTTCATTCGTAAGGAGATATCACTAAATGCTAGTAGAGCTTCAAATTTTGGCCTTATCTTGACCCTAATGGCTGCCAAGTAATGAGACACACTTTTCTACTTACAATTACATAAGAGTTTTTACAAAGCTGTTTTCAGCCATATAAGATTCTGCTCTTTAAACAGTTCATAAATTGCATGATGATGGAGAGGATTGTGTAATATAACCTTATATTATATTATAACATTATATAATGTGTGAATAATGGTACATGTCTTCATTTCATTTCCCCGAGGAATCATTTAAAATTATTGTTTTGAGCAAATGTGAATCTCAGTGCCTTTGAGAAAAGATTTATTGAATTTAAAATGTATTCTGGCAAAAAATGACAGTCAAATTTCATTGCTTGAACTACAATTATAGTATTTGTTCCTTTTGCTCATAGTAAAATACTGTTTTATATTGACATCATAATCTACAGAGCAATTGCTATGATTACAATGTCCCATTATAACAATTAGTTATGACTTACCTATAAATGACTGATGAAGTATGTCTAGTTTTTTAGATATTCCAAAATACATTGTTCTCTGATAATTTATGTTATAAGATATACAGTCAACTCCACATATAACGAGGTTTAAGGGGGCAAGGTATTTGCCTCATTATAGCCAATCTTCGATATTCGCATTCACAAAGTAATACATGGAAAGTGCACTGGGAATTGAAATCACCTCGTAACAACCGGTACCTCTTTACATGCGATCTCGTTATATGCCGAGTTGACTGTAGTTGGATTCTATTTCATATAAAAAATCATCATTTTAAATTTTCTATAGATCCATGACTAGAATTAACATTAATTTTAAATAGATCAATGACTAGAATTAAACACTGACTTTCTCTGGAAGGATGGACATGCATATATATGTATACCTCGACCTTCAAGCAAAAATATTCATAAAGGAATCACAAAAGAATTTAGAAAATCACAGGACAACTATGCATTGATTTGTGACCAGCTAACCCTAAGATAAAACACTGTAATAAAAATGTCCCTATCTTTTAGCTCTGTTGAAATCTACAAATGTGTTTTGATTTCTTCTTTTCATTCACTCATTCATTATAAAAATATGTTAAAAAATTAATGTAATGTATACACTAATCACAATTGATCAATAATACCTTGTTATAAGACACTACCATACACCACAGGTAGAAATTATTGTTACACAATAATACAATATGTAAAAAGGTGAAAAGACGAAAGACGTCATAAAAATACATTCATCATCATATAAAGTAAATAATATTACAACACACAATAATAATCTATTGCCTTTTACACAACAAATCAAATTTCATAGGCCAGGTAAATCAAGATTTTGCAAAATAAACTTATGATTTGTCAAATAATGTTATGATTCATAAAATAAAATTACTATGACTTGTCAAATAAACTTATAATCAATACCATAATATCAAGGAATGATTTTAATTGATAAATGGTAGAAATAGGTCACCAGATCAGCAAAAAAAAAAATCCCACAAAAAAATTAAAAACAAGGTGATTAAGTAAAGTAGCACATTTCAATCTTTGATCATCCGCTATTTAACCTATAAATTAGTTCACGCAGTAATGTGAGGTATAAATAAAGAATCTCTAAAGTGTTAGATAAGCTGGCATCTAAGTGAGACAAAGAATTGTTCTATGCAATTTAAAACCTGAAGTCTACAATTATATCATCAACATACATCCTGTCAATATATTTCTGTTTAATTGAATTTTAAGATTAAAAGATAGAATGGAATGTTGGTTATATCACAATTTCATATCACACAATGCATTGTTCCTTTCATTTGATTCACGCATATTAGTTACAGAAAAATATGCACAATTAATTGCAATAAAGAAAGGTTTGGTCTTTAAAATCTTAATAAGCCACGTTTGATTTCATGTTATTCATTTCCAAGTCTTTTGGACTCTATCTCAATAATCAAGCACCTGTCCTTGAATGTATATTTTTCTATGGCAGTCGTGTTACATGCTTATCCTTTATTCTGAATCATACTGATTTTCACAATACAAAGAAAAATTAATGATTGCAAAATTTCACTTCAAAATTTCTAAACATTGATGAAAAAGTCTTCTTAACATGCCTGTGCAAGTCAGAAACATATGGCATATGTATTGTATTTAAAGCTGCTTTCATCTTTACACAAATAAATGCATAATATGTGTAAGTTTTGTTATCCAGCTGGCCATCACATGTCAATAAGAGCACCACAAACGGTACAATATACGCCTCTCAGCAAGTCTGGGAAAACTATCTAACTTAGACAAAGCCCTTACCCAAAAAGTAGGTCACAGTGACCAGAGCCCACTGAAAACGGAACTGGATGTGTAACTCCATGAGAGGAAGCTTGTGTATATAGGATATCAACATCCACAGCAGAAAATAGTGGAGACTTATACCTGATTGACTAAAAGATTGGCAGACAACACCACAACACAATACATCCCATCCTGTCTTACAACAGGCGTAGACTTCCTGACATTTTGCAAGATGAAAAAAAAACTTACATAAATGGTGGGACATGCTAACAGATTAAAAGAAAATAAGTGATGATATTCTAGATACTCATACAACCGGATATGACATTTTAATTGATCTGTATGTATGCATGTACTCAAGATGTGAAATGTCAAGTATAACATCAAATTAAACTGATCCCAGAACTTTCATTTTCTAACGCATATTTTTTTCCAGTTGCAGTGACTTTGTGGTTACTGTCCCATACCATGTTTGTATGCACGGTCTCAAGATTTAAATTATATGTTCAGAACATCTTAAAATCTAATCATTACATCTAGAAAACTGGTGTACAAATCTTGCAATTCAGAGTTAAAATAACAGATTGTATGACCTTTTATCTTGAGGTAAAATGAAACTAGATGACTGGACGTAAATCACGAGCAGATTTTTTTGGATCGTATTTCCTTGATCATCAAACGTAACAGCAGCTGAAAAAGAACATAAATGATGCTCAGTATTCCTGTCATGATGCATTAGTCTTTATCTGCAATTGTAACAAATTACTTTATGAAGAAAATGATAAATTAGATGAATAGGAGATAGAAATCCATCTTTATGTACCCTGTCTGAACACTTATATGTGAACATATGCATTGTGTTGATCGGGGTCCCATGAAAAGAGAAGTAAGAGGCCTTTATCTTTACAATGCATGATAAAATGAATAGGGTCAAACATACAATGTACCTTTGTAAAGTGGTTAACAATCATGTGAAATTTCTTCCTTCTAACATGCACTGACCTAGTTCAAACTTAGGCCGTTAGGGAGCAGACATGAAAGTGGTTCTGATGAATGATGGGAGGATAGACAGATGGACAGGAAGACAGATAGGGTGATCAATATACATGTAGTATTTCCATCACTATATAAGCCCTAATTATGATAGGTTATTGTTAATCAAGAAAACTGAATAGATCTGAATGGAGAAGAAAACAAGTGCAAATAATGAGCTTTTAAATGATCTAATATGGTGGACTTTAACCCATGACTGATGCAAAAGTGACATACAAGCTTCCTAGCATCGTATCTTTAATCCTTCCTAATTTTACAAGTCACATGCTTTTATGAGAGAGGCAGATCTTGTGAGACTTTTTCATGTGAGATAATCCTATCTCACATGAACAGTAAATGTACCCAAGTATACACAGTGTAAGAGGTTAAAGGTCATTATTATACAGCATCATACTCTAAGTAACTAGTACACTGAATACAACAACAAAAGGAAACTCACAAAGACAGCAAAAATATCTGCTCCAATAAGCATGTAGAAGACATTATTCCATCCTGATGGCTCAATCAATCCTGCTAACAGAGGACCTACAGCAGCACCTGAGAAACAAGGAACAAAACATGGAGTAATCCAATATTGTATAACAAGAAACTTTAGTTGTGTATTAATATTCACTATTTTCAACCGTGATAATTAATACACTCAACTGTAATGAGTTACGTCCCCTCGATGTGATATCGATCGTGAACCATGAAAGTTTACATCAGTGAAATAGTTTCTACTTGAAAATCTGCGAAAGTTAGTACACACATTTATTTCTTGTTATACAATAATAGAAAGCTCATCAAGATAGGTTTATTTTCTAAGAAAAAAAATAAATTCTGGTATTAAAGTCCTCTGAATATGTGCACTGAAGTAGAAAATATGGGTCATTAGGTGCATCTGAACCTATTTGCCATCTTTATATACATACATTTATATGAATAATGTTTGAAAATTTATGACACAAATAATTATAGAATTCTTACCAATACTCCCAGTTCCATCAATAATGGCAGTGACAGTGGACAGAGCCTTGGCATTACCCTGGAGGATTTTATGTGTTCCAAGGTCGGCACTGACGGCAGTTGTGATCAAGGCATACGGTCCGTTTACAAAAGCTCCACACAGTATGGATAGACCTGGATAAGGTACAAAAAAAAGGTTGTATTAGATGAAGCAGAGATGGATAGTATAGTACAGTTTATTATTCTTTTAGCAAATCAACATGAACAGTATATGTAGCCATTACATATACAAAAACAATGAATGGATGTCATCTCAAATCCCAAATAAACATTGATGTGTCAACATTTGTGTTGTTAACCAAACAAAGTACAATGTATATAACACAAACTTGTGGTTAACATACATGCACAGATTCATCTCTTTTCTATGGCTGTATCAAAGTTAAAACTAGACACAAATGCACCTAGGACAGACAGAATGATCAGAGTAATCATTATAGGGTGAGGCCATAATAAATAAATCATGGAGATACAAAACACCTATGTCAGGTGTGCCAGTCACAGACTCCCTTTTCATCATGCCCATTATAACATACATATGGTCAGCATCATGATGTGGTGAGGATAACATTAATATGAGTAATCTGAGCTGAGAAATATTCTGTATAATTTATATCAAATTTATGCCCATTCTACTCACCTATACTATGTGCTAAGCTCACACTGCCATATAAGTTGTAAATGTAGAGCTGAAATAGAGAGTAAATATTGACATAACATCATTAGAAATAGAATCTTGATGAAAATAGATATAACATACTATAGGAGTAAAATTGTGAGCTCTTACATTAATGGTTTTTAATCAGCTAACTATTTAACCTCAACACAAAACTGAACAGGAATTGAATGTGTGCTATGCATGTTCATCAGGATCCACTGATGACACTGTGCTTATGTGCTTCACAGTCTCAGAAGAGTTGTAGCTGCACTTTTCTGCCTTTTCTTTAGATAAGACAGAAAAAAAAGTCCTGTGTCATCATGTGCTGACATGTTAAAAAACCCTTGTTGCCCAGTGGCTGTAAGTGCAACTCACAGGCTATAATTGTAGTAGTATACCGGCAGTTAAAGACCTCTCTATATGATTGAAAGATTCTTGAGTGCAACATGAAACAACAAATTAACCTGATACTTATATTAGTGGCAAAATCCAAATATTCACATGCAAAGTACAATCCACTTATATTGAACGCTGATATGTTGAAAACCTGCTTAATTTGAAATTAATTGATTTCCCAACGGAATAACTTTAGCAATTTTCATCCCAGTTATTTTGAAAAACCTTTTTATTTGAAAGTTTCATATATATACAGTGGAACTCACTTATAATGAACCCTGATTTATTGGAATCCCACTTAATTTGAAATGATTGTCATTCTTCTGTCAAATCACTTCATTACTATTTTAACCCTGTTATTTTGAAAGTCCTGTGTATTTGAAAAAATAATCCTCCCCCCTTGATTTCATTATAACCAGGTTACACTGTATCCGAGTTTGACTGTAAATCAACTTACAACTGGCGCTGATATTATGAGCATGATGACACAAGCTGTGGCACTCATCCCAGTGTAATCTGAGAACAAACCAGTTCCTATTCCTCCTGTAATACAAAGTTAAGCATTCTGGTGACAAAAAGGTGAGTTTTCTTGAAATCGATTATCTAACACATTGGTCAACATCCAGGTACAGAATATCACACGACTAAACATCTCTTGAAACAATCCGAAAACTCTGTACTTCTTTTTATTTGAAAACTAAGCACACACTTTCCTTATACACATTTTACATCTTTCATAAACTTGGAAAAAAAGTTTTTATCTTTTGCTCACATATAAGTAGAACATCTAGCAGTTATGGTACATTCTTTACAATGTCAAACATTACGGTTCTAGGTCCAGTTACTTTGGTACCATTTTGAAGACTTTATCATTTAGAATGCACATGGCAGCCCTATCTCTTGCCATTTGATTGATATGGCCAGAAAATGAAGATTAATAAAAGAAATAAAATTAAAAGTCAAGGTGATACAGTTTAATGTATTGGTATAAAATTCCATATAAATGTCTCTGTTACAAAGAATAAACATGGAAGTTGCGAATCCCTATCCTAAGTCATTCAAAAGTTATGGGTATATAATTAAAGTGTTATTGAAATCTGACAAACAGACACAAAATAATAAGTTTATGCCTCTGAAGTTTCAATGAGAGTAAAGTGGACTCACCTATAATTCCTCCAACGTCAAAAAATGTAGATATATCTGCTGCCTTCTGTGAACTATAACTTGCTGAAAAACAAAGAATTAAAATCTTCACTTTGACCCTGTATCTCTGGTTGATGTAGTTTATATATGTAAAGTAGTGTTTCTATTGGTAACCATTGTTTTGTCACATCATTGTTGTCATAATGAATGTAGTAAAGTTTTCAATAGTTTAGACATTCCCTCTGATGTGTCATGTGACCTCCCAAAGTTACCCAACACAAAAAAGCACTTTGCTAATTGGTCAAAATTCTTTTTAAAAATGGCTGTTACCAATTACAGTCTGGCATGGTCAAACTGTTCTTTGACAGCCTTATTTTGTGATATCGATATGCTTACATTTCAGGAACATGGAGGACATGTTATGTTGCAATATTCCTGAACTTGGGAGATTTGCCTAAAGTATCTAGGTCTCTTTAAGCCTTTCAACACCTAGTATCAAAATGATATGGTCATTTCTATTGTTTTAAACCAGTCCATTTTGGTCTGTGGTGTTGGAAGGGTTAATATACAGGTACATGTGTATGTCTTTGGTTCACTGATACAGTATTGAAAATTAACTCTAACATCTAGCTGTGATGACCCAAGTGCATGGCTAATTTAAGTTAGAATGTCTGACTTCACCTGATGAAAGTTTGCAAAGTTTCTTAATCAACTACTTTGACAATTTTTCTCTGAGTTAATCAAAGGATACTCGTGACTATTGAAGGTCAGTTTGAGACAACTCTTGTGAGAGACCATCAACTTAGACAAAAATTCCTTACTATGAATAAAACCTGTCTTGAGAGGCTACATTTGGACGACAGAAGTGGCAATCTCTCAAGGTATGTTCCACTGTAATGTAAACAAGACACTTACTTTTGGCAGCAATGTACTTAGGCAGCCAGAACAGGAAAGTGTAGTTAACCAACTTGGAGAAAAACAAGCAAAGTGAAAACTCTATCACACCCTGTAGAATGGGGAAAAAACAATGTAATACATAGGAATTAAAAGTTATCTGTGTGACAAATTTGTAAGCATTGTGACTAAAAGCTAAATCAAAATGACAAAATTTAAGCACTGTGACCAATTTCTATCTGTATGACTATCTTGTAAGGTAAGTATAAATTATCTGTATGACATCTCTAATTATATTTGGAAGACTTTACTTCCTTATGAAATTAATGTAGTCAATTTGGGGGCAATTAGTATGGTTCATGCAAATGCATAAACAAAGGCAACTTTTTCCAAAAATATCTTTTATAAATGTTCTCTTTTCAACAAAAGACTGAAAAAGACAGTATTGCTGGATTACACTACTGTAGGACAAAGTCTACGGTCAAGGTCACAAGACGACAAGCCCTGAGATCAAATGAAAGTTCTTGTTACTAACAACCTATAGAAAGATTTTCATGTTTATTTTCACCTTTATACCAGTAGTATAGATTTTGCATTGACCAGTGGGTTTATTCATTTACTTTGTAATCCGGCCAATAAGAAAGTAAAAACTGTACAAAGTTATATGCAAGTAGAGGTACAAAGACAAATCTGAATCCTGCTGTTCTGTGCGTATTACTCTACAACAGTTTGTTCCACACAAAAATACAGTCGACTTACTGGAATTTTTAAAGCTCCTAAAATTGAAATTGGCTTTTCTTTTTTACTAGATACTAAGGAGGCTTGAGATGGGCTTGTTGAAATATTTGATCCATATTCCTGCAAAAGAAAAAATGAAAAAGAATAATTTTTAACAAAAATGAAAATACTGGAAAGCAAACATCACAAACATTTATTGGCATTAACCAAGGAAGTACTTGTCTGACTCTGATTGAGCATAACTGCATAAATACAATCTTATAACCTTAAATTACATGATCATCTCTTGGGGCTCGTTCAAGAAGTATAACCTTGATATCTTAAACTGAATAGGCACTTTTGAATATTTTTTTTACTTCTATGTCTTGTTTGTTTGTTTATTGTTTTACGTCACAATTGGTCAGTCATATGGTGGCAGCCAGTTTTTATTGGAGGAGAAGATAACCCAGGTACAATAGACACCACTGACCTTCGACAAGTCAACTGGTAAACTTTTTTCACATAATCAACTTCTGTTCTAGTGAAGCTCAACCTCCTGTTGACAGGAGGCGAGACTTAATGGCTGAAAGCACAATGATCTATTTTGACTACTCGTTAGCATCTACACCAAAACTGAGCACATTCCAAGATGCATATAAACTGTGTATCTGGAAGCACACTGCCACAGAGTTGAGGTTCTTCCTGACCTAAGTGTGATTATAACTTTACCTGCCTGAGTTGGGATCGAATTATAAACCACATGGGCAACACTAGTACAAAGTATTCCACACAATATGAACAAATAATTGATGAGCGTGAGATACGGATACATACACATACTCAAAATCATAAAAAACTTTTTTTAATTAAAAGTTAATCATATGCATTAGAATAGGCAGTAACTAATATTTATAAAATCAGAACAGATCAATGTTATTATGATAGTATATATATATACATGACAATCATTAAAAAATATCATAGCAGTAATCAATAATTGAAGTATGCAGAGATAAATGTACTTTCTCAAAACTGAATGCTTTCATATCATATGATTAACCATTATCAATATTCATATCATTTCCAAATGTTTTATGATTTTCTAATTTTAAAACATTGAGTGATATTATTTCATGAAAATAAAGGAAATTAATGAAATATAAATGTGTTATGAAGTATAAAATTCTTACAACTTGGATAATTAAATAATTATGATACACAGATTACCATATACATGTACAAATGTATACCCAGTAGGGAAGCTTATTAAATAACTTAATCATAAAATATAGGTCACAATGACTTGGTATCCACATAAACATGGATAAATCAAGTCTCCCCATTACAGTGTACCTTCTATCCTTACCATTAAGTTTGTACGTCCACATGACTTAACTTTAACACTATGGAACCCACTTATTTACTGAACCCAGACACATTCAAATCCTACTCAAAGGTACACTTGGACTCATTTAGCAAAAATTTGTAGCACTGTACACGAGATAAGGACTGAATCGTGTACAAATGGATATAATTCAGTGATTAACACATTAAAGATGGTCAAATCAACGTTAAAATGTCCACGCTGGACATGTTTTGTCCACATTATACACCCTTCTTATAGGCATCGGCTGTGTCTGTGAAAATGGTGGGAAATGAATACAACCTGTAATTGTGTACTTTTGGATTTTTTAAATGACGATATCTATATATTGCGTGCATATTTTTTGTATTTTATCAGTTTCTTCCTCTAATTATATGCTGGTGCAAATGTGATATTTCAATTTTTAATTTCTGTGAAGATGAAAATTGAGTCCAAATGTATCTTTAATCTGAAATGATTTTAATCTGTCAGCTAAATTACTTTATTCAATGTATTATTTAGACCTGGTCATTTTAGAAACCTTGTTTCTTTGAAAGAAAAGTTTATTTCCCCTCAGTTTCAATATATATCCAAGTTCCAATGTATATTGAACTTTTACTTTGACAAACTAGCCTGGATCAGACAATTTACTGGTTAACATAATTATTATCTAGCAATCTATTGAAATGATTGAAATGTCATGTATAGCACTACAGAAAAATACTGATATAACAGTAATTAAAGCATCAATGAGGAAAATTAAGCAAAATACACAGCATTTAAAAGCATTAGCTGCAAGAAATAAAACTTAGCAATCAAAATTAAAACATTAGTAATTCTAGTGCAAGTGAACTAATGTTCAAACATATGCAAATGAACAAACACTATCATGCTGCAAGTATGTAAAAACTGAAATACGGCATAAACTAGTAAGCATCAAGAGAGAGAGAGAGAGAGAGAGAGACAGAGAGACAGAGACAGAGAGAGGGAGAGAGAGAGATGCGACAATGATTTGATTTTCAGACAAAGCCATTTATAGAAACTTTATCTAAGACATACCTTGTCTGTCAAATGGTGATTAAAAAGCTGCGAAATTTACATCAATATTTGTGAAGTGTGAAATGGGGACAAGTGACATTAAATGTTTGTGAAGTGAGAAATGGGGACAAGTGACATTAAATGTTTGTGAAGTGAGAAATGGGGACAAGTGACATTAAATGTTTGTGAAGTGAGAAATGGGGGGGTGTGTAATTTTAAGTGAGACTCTGAAGTCATACATACTATTGTGCGATTTAAACTTGATAAAGATTTATCTGAGGCCAGGAGAGGTTCATTACTCTGAAAATGAAAGTTTATTTAAAGGTAGAGTCATTTTCATGTACAATGATATCTCATTAGTCCAGGATTCAATACTTCTGTGACATCTTGTTAGTACAGTATTCATTAGTCTGGAAAATTTGTCATGTGGGATAAAACGCCTGGGAGTGGAATGTCCATGGTGTAAAATGCTCTGATAATACAGAAATTTGCATTGCAAATCAAGTTGGGCTATTTTACAAATGTATATTGAACCAATGAAAGGTTGACATGTTAGTCTGGACAAACTTTTGGCTGTGAAGGCAAAATTAATCCTTCCTTTAATTCACCCGCTACTGATTATCTATGGAAGGGGGTCCAATTGTCATCTTGAATCAATTGTGTTGGGTAATTATTTCTCAGTTCAACATGCATGTAGTGCCAATGGGTTCAAATGATCCTACAATGCAAACCATACTGACTGCTACAGAATTCATAAAGGGAAGGAATGGGTGTATGGAAAAGTGCAGGCTTTATAATGACTAATTTAGGACAACCGTAACAAGTTGACATTTTAACTATGGATTGTTAATTAATTGGCATGGAGTACTACTCCCCCCCCCCCCTCCCCACCTCCAGCAGTAAACTACAATGATATTGATACTCAGTTAAAGATATAAACTGAAGATTTAAAGATATAAACTGAAGATTTTACAGAGAAATTATGCTTGACTTAGCGATTCCTGACTTATTAGTTTGATGTTTCTTTAATTTGAAAGAACTTCTTGTGGATGAACGTGTCCAGATTAACGAGACATCACCGTATAACAAAACCCACTACAGAAACTTTTGTGAGGTATAGGTACATAGAATGCTGAAATAAATCATAGTTTTAGGATAAATCAGAAATAAAAATTCCAGTGGGACCTACATGTGTACATTGACATTCTGTAATTTTCTCTGTTACGTTGAGATACACTTGCTAGAAATATGAGGTCAAGTTAAGATATTTTTTTTTTTTTTAATTTTGTTAGAGTTTGTTGGTTGGCTGGATATACTGTTTAACACCCAATCAAAAATTTTTCACTTATATGGAGAAGTGCACAGAGTCTAGAAAATCTCTTTTATTAGCTTACAGATATTGTAACAGTACAAAGACAAAATTAAAGACAACTGTGTTACAATATCAATCAGTTTAAGGCTTCATTTTCTAGCATTTGTTTGGCACCTAGAGCAATTTAACAGAGAGCCCTTTATGATGCAAACAACCACTTTGACAAGGGGGATAGCTGTTAATTTTTCCAATCAAATGACCTATATTTTTTCAGACTCAGTGAGTTAAGCAAGGAACAGTTGCTAACTTCATGTTGATGACTCAAGTTTATCCCGTAAATCTATCCAATCATTGGTGTTCTTTATTTTATTCATATGATGTATGAAATCAGTCTTTTTCTTATTAATTTTATTTATATCAAGTCAAATGTGTATTGCTGTCTATACAAGCTGGAAATAGAAAGGTTAGCTGTATTGCGTTATGTAAATATAAGGCCAAAGCAAGCTTAGCATATTAAATACATGTAGTTTCTCTGATTATTATTAGAATATATGAAATATGTTACCCCAAGTTCCCACTGGAATTTCTACATTTGACAAATTACAGGATAATGATTGCAGAAGACAAAAGGATTAGTGGATTAGTACAGGTATAAATGTGAAGTATAAACAAGAAACAATATACATAATGAAACAGGAAATCATGAATTCCTCCAATCAAAATCTACAGGAACTGATGGAAATAATGACCATACACTATCAAAATCTGCAGGGACTGGCAGAATTTATGACCACACATTATGTTAATCTGTAAGAACTGACAGAAATTATGACCACACACTTTGTGAATTAGTAGGGAATGACAGAAATTATGATAACATCCTATCCAAATCTTCAAGGAATGATGGATATTAAGACCTCCTATCCAAATTTAATGACAACTGACAGAAAATATGACCTGAAAGAAATCAAGACTTCCTATTAGAATCAGGACAGAGAATTGATTGTTATGATAGTATCCTATGGTAGAATACAACCAGAGATCCACGGATCTTGCAGCTCTACTGGTACATATGAATACACGTAGACCAATATAATTTATGACTTTAATACTATAGTCCTTAAAATGACCTTAAGAGGTCCAATTAGGTTAAACTTTATTTCAGACCAACTAGACTTTAAAATAAACATAGTAGTGGCTGGAGGAGTAGCGCTAACAAGATTTTACTGTTTTGGTCCCTAAAATGGCCCCTTTAGATTGGACAAGGCCAAATTTCAATTTAGACCAATTAAATGTTATACTGAAAACAAATATGAATCTAAAAGTGAATATGTAGTATGGTTAAGGATGAGTAGCAATAACAAGATTTACATGGTGCTAAATAGGGAAATTTGAAAACGTCCGAAAAATGGCCCCTATTGGTCGAACCAGGCTGATTTCATTTTAGACCAACTAGACATTGTATTGAATACATTAATGGTAGTCCGATGTTTATATGACTTATTGTTCAGGAGGAGTAGTGATAACAAGATTTTACTGTTTTGGCCCCTAAAATGGCCCCTTTTGATAGGACAAGGGTGAATTTTATTTAAGACAAACTGCATGTTATGCTGAAAACATATATGAAGTATAAAAGTGAATATGTGGTATGGTTTAGGAGGAGTAGCGATAACAAGATTTACATAGTGCTAAATAGGGAAATTTGACAAAGTCTCTAAAAATGGCCCCTATTGCTCAAACCAGGCTGAATTTCATTTAGACCAACTAGAAATCATACTTAATACATTTGTGGTAGTTCCATGCTTATATGACTTATAGTTCAGGAGGAGTAGCGATAACAAGATTTTACTGTTTTGGCCCTTAAAACGGCCCCTTTTGATATGGCAAGGCCGAATTTCCTTTTAGACCAACTACATGTTATGCTGAAAACATATATGAAGTCTAAAAG
>JACSZP010014890.1:0-10048 GCA_016161895.1 Pinna nobilis | reverse complement strand
TTTGCCGGTAAAACGAGTGCCGTTGTAACGAGAGTTGACTGTACATGTACTTCAAAATGTACGTAAAGACAAATTTCTTTATTCTGAAGGTAGGAATGTGATCTTATAATTCCTTATTTTTTCAAGCATTACACGTCATTTTTTGAATGAATTGGTTGAATTACACAAATGAATCTTTCACTCATATGGAGAAGTCATCATCTCATTAGAAATGCTTAATACTTACCCAAGTGTGGCAGCTACATTGAACTGGTGCCGGAGCTTTTCTTTATTACCTAACTCCCACACCTGAATCACAGGTGAGCCTTTGTGGGAGACGTACAGGTGAGACTTCCCTACTGCTAGGCAATAGATGGGACTCTGCCTCCTGAAAGGTAGAGTACATAATGTATGTATAAAGAGCATGGTATCTTGGTAACTTGCCAACCTTGTTTATTTTTCATGGGGGAAATTTTTTCAATGGAGGACTCTTAATTTTACAAAGAATTAATAGGAAAACCTATTTGATAAAGAGTCTCCATATCTATGGGGGAGACTTGGCAAGACAAACTGAAATTACAAGGGCATTATAAGCACTGAAAGTAAAATGTACATATGCACACTAGTGTGAAATTGAGGTCTCATTTGCATAAAGAATTTTGTATGTAATAAACATATAAAACAGAAACTGGGGCTTCATGAATATAACAAAGAAACAATAAATAAAATCAGACAGGTGAGCTAAAAAGGCCAGATGGGACACAAATATCAACTTATTAAACTAGGAGGAAAAAAGAAAAAGAAATGGGCTGAACTTGAGTGCAACCTGGAAAAAAAAATTTCTTTAAAGACTACCCTAGCAATTGGTCAAAATATGTCTTATTGGTAATGTGATTTCATTGTAAAACTTAAATACCTTTAATAATGTAAGGGAGAATTGTGATGGCTATTACTACAAGGTGGATCTCCTTAGTCAGGTGGACTCTAGAGAGGGGTTGAGGGGGTCTGGAAATAATTCGGAAACTATACATGTATACCAATATTGGTCAATTATGCCTAAGTTCTCATTTTTACTGAAATAAGATTCTTGCTTTTTACAAGTTGGACCCCCCTCCCCTGGAAAATATCGACTCCCCCTGAAACATGTAACATATTGAAATTTATTTGAGTAGCACAATTATTTTACCTGTCTTTGATTGTTTCGATGACTTTCTCCAGTGCGATGCCTTTCTTGGTGCTCAGAACCACAATTTTGGAGCCACATGAGGCATATATACATCTTCTCCAACTCTCCACCACCAGGCATCGGACAGCGTCTGTAGTCTGACCGGGCGACAGACACATTGGGTTGGTGTTGGGCTCCTGTGAATGAGTTTACAATCAGAAAATAGATGTGTTCATTATTTTCACTCTGGACGTAGTGGGCTTACACTATCTCCTTTTGTAATGCTTGTACTCTGTTGAGTTTTTTTCTCTTTGCATTTCCTTTTAAAGGGAATTAATTTGCTTCAAGAAGTCTGCAAACTGAGTCATTCCATGGGAAGAATACCAAAGATACAAAATTGAAATGATTGTTATCATCCATCTATTGCATCAGATTTTTGTTTATTTGTTTTGGTCAAACTTTCACCAGCCTTGAACTACAATTGTTTTGGATTCATATCATTTTTGGAAGACAAACATCTTTCAAATCATTGTTTAAGTATCAACTTACATATAATATCTCTGACTGAGGAAATACCGATATTGTTCCGTTGGCCAGACCAGCAAAAATGAGATCATCATTGGCATTTCCCGACCTGAAATAAGAAGTGTATGTCATGGGAATGCTTGATTAGGTAGCACCTAGTTTGACTAAAATTTCATTTTTAAAGGTGTCAGCCAAGGATTCTGATCTTGATACTAATAACATGCCAAAGCAGTACCTAAAACGTGTCATAAAAATCTTAATACATAGTAGAAACTGTCTTAACTTGGCAGTTATTGGGACCTTACCATTTATTCATTTGGACAGGTGTCTAATTTTCAGATTTTAATGAATTTGTACTGAAAAATGCTTTGAGAAATGATTCAGAGAATGAGTAACAAAAAAAATATATCAATCCAAAGTTTATTCTCTCTAACGATAATGAAAAAGCAGAAATTTGTGAGTAATATAGAGTGTAATGTAATCTTCCATTTCAATATCATATTTTAAATTCTCCATTTTCATTTTGGTATCAATTTTCATCACGACAAAACTCAACGAGATCATGACATGGCAATCACTATTAAGTGATGATCAACACCCCCTTCCTCCCTATCTTTACCACACATCCCCCCACATACCCACCCTACACATTCATACACATGAGTATAGATTTGATTACTTTAAGGGGCCACTGTGGTTGAATGGTTAGAGCATTGCCCTTTAAACCACTCAATCTCTCACCTCCTGTCAGCACTGGTTCGAAGCTCGCCGGAACCTAAACTGATAATGTGAGAAAGTTTGCCAGTTTACTTGCGGATGGCTGGTCATCTTTTCCCAGGTACATTTGTAACCAGGCTGTCTCCTCCACCAATGAAAACTCGCTGCCACCATACGACCAAAAGATTGTCAAGTTTGGCATAGAGCAAAAAAAAAAAAAATTACTTACAAGCGCATAACTTTGATACACAGTACCGCATCAGGTAGGATACTTGTACAATGCTGGTACTCGTTACGATTTGTATCGTATAACCAGATCCGTGACATCTGAGTTCCGACCAATAGGTATCCCTGATTCAAAGGCTGTAGGCATAAGATTCTCCCATACCGGAACATGGCTCCCTACAACAGATGTTAACACCTTTATTATTTTTAATACACAGATACTTATTGCTAAAATGTATATTTCACTTTCTGCATACATACTTGCCAAGTCTCCCCCATAAATTGGGAGACATTGTTTTTTATGTAAAATCTTGATAATTTCTTTAGGAAAAAGTCCTATCTCCCACACGAAAATAAAAATTTCCAATTAATTCTTTATAGAATTTAATGTCTAAACTATGATATTGAAAAAAAAACCTCCTAAATAGAAATTTTAAGGTTGGCGAGCCTTTGCACATATACAAGTTAATATTTCAACATTCTAGACTACCAATTCACTGAATTACTGATTAGAACAAACCGTACTACAAAACTCATGAAAAATTAATTATTTCTTGGGTGTACTGGCAACATTTACTGCCTTTGGGTAAAATTTGTCATAATTATCAAAAAATTATTACTTAATGTTAATTTTTAATCTTTCATAAATACATGTATATTGATATGAATTATTCAATCTGCTGTGTCACTAAATTAAGTATAAACCTGTGTTTCATCTTCAATAACTGCACAAGAATAATGAATTTGACGACAGCTGCATGAATTGTAAACAAACCTTTATTTCTGATGTGTGGTTCATGAGATCCAGCCTTGATAACTGCACATATTCACTGTCCCCACTGGCAACCCAAAGGTAAACTTTGCCACACTCTTGTTCCTTTTGGAAAACAAATGAAAACTTATTAATTACATGTGTGAGTGAGACATCAATGATGCCCCGTTTAAGGTTGACTCCTCTGTATACAATCTATTGTCATTTTTACAAAATTTTGAAGAAACAACTAAAAATCCATGCACAACTCCATTACATGTATAAACATCCTGCAAAATATGAAAGCTTTAGCTTCCAAACTATATACCACTGTCTAACTGGTCAGTGATCTGTTGCGCTATATANNNNCTCTCTCTCTCTCTCTCATTCATTCATTACCTGTATGGCAAAACATTCCACAGTGGTACCAATAGATATTGGAATAATTCTCTTCAGTCCCAGTATTTCTGGATTCTTCAGTTCTTCCCACACTTCATATGACTAGAAAACAAAAATAGAATAAAAATAGAAATAGAACGATATTGAACTAATATGTCAAATAAGTTAAGAACATGCATAAAATTCCTTCTATAACTGTGAAATGTTCCTAATTGAAGTGAAGTTCACTGAATGTGGCCTTCTTTTTCGTATCCACATCAAATATCTGTTTCTTCAAGAAAGAATACCCATAGATGCATTAGAAATTTAGTAGTTGTTTTCCACAGAATTCAATATCCATAAATAAGCTCAGTAAGAAAACATGGAAAACTATAAAACACTTTATGAGAGATATTGATGTATTCTTCACGTTAACAATTCAAACAATGGGCAATAAAGTTTAGGCTGGTCTTTTAATATGTATGACATACATTTAATGCCACTACAACGACTACGGTACTTACATGTGGTCGTTTATCAGGGAGCTGGTGTAGACAACTGGTCAAGATGGTCTGCATGGACGGCCAAGGGGAACAACCCTTCTGTGTGATGGGTGGCGGACATTGTCCCTAGTGGTATACAAATAGTTTGAAAAAATCGAGACGTCAACTTGTGAATATTTTTAGTTTCTTGATTCTGTCACAACGCTTTTCTGGTGGCATACAATAGAACATTTTTAAGATTAACTTATATGTAGTGATTTTCCACTGTTGTATCATGAATAGACCAAAAATTTATTCGATACAACAGAAAACTTTACTAAAGCAACTTTGAGTCATGAGCAGCATTTTAATAGGATTACACAACCAAGGACTTTGAAAAAAGTTTGACAGAGTGAGAAATTTGAGTGACTGAAATTGGACTTATCGAAGTTTTACTGTAGATATGTCAGGGCAACATGCATGCCCCCAATAAATGCAAAATTCAGAGACTGAATTCTATGAAATTTACTGAGTCCAAGGGGCATAACTTTGCCAAAAATGATTCGACCCTTAACAAATATTATCTTGACCTGCCATGTTCTCAAGGCAGATCTAAATACCAAAATAACATTCAAAACATTCAAAAAAATAAAAAATTGACATTCTAAGGTAAATCTGAATAAAATTTTCAATGGTGTTGCTGGTGTAAAGTAACATACCTCTGCTACAACTCTGTCCATTTCACTTTTGAAGTCAAGCTCATCAAATGGATGCCTTCCACCTGTTACCAGGGCATACAGGGTGATTCCAAAAGAAAACACATCAGCCTACCAAAGCAGAAATCATAAAAAATGTACTGAACAAGAGTGCCTTGAAGCACATGATACACCCGTCAGTAATATTGTTGTAACAATTCGATATTATGATATGCACATCTTCATATGATATCAATAACACATGAAATTCCACTACTTTGGAATTAAAGGGGCATAACTCTGCCAAATATAGCCATTACAACTTGATATTACGATATGCACATCTTCATATGATATCAATAACACATGGCGAATTACTAAACAGTGTGTCAAAAACTGTGGGACTAGTTGCGCCCACAAGAAAATGTAACACAATAAAGAGGAAAGTAGGTGCTGATAAACCATAACTTTATTTCTGTGAAAAGTTGAAAAGTAACATAAAAACCCATAATATATGTTAAACATCACTGCTTCTTGTGATACTACACAAAATTTGAAAAGATTGAGGCAAAAATAAAAAAGTTCTAGCATTTTGAATGAAATTCAACTATTTCGAAATTAAAATGGCATAACTCTGCCAAATATTGTCAGAATGGCAATATTTTTCGCACCTTTGAGAACGGTTCACACAATGATGCATCCTACAAAGTTTGGTGAAAATCCGGCCATAGTTCTTTGTGTTATTGCCAAAAATGTCCGGACAGACGGACAGACAGACGGACGGACGGACAATGCCATACCTTAATACGAATGTATAAATAAATGCCCCTATACTGTTAGGCATCACAACATACAGGGTGATTTCAAAAGAAAAAAATTCATCAAGGCACATCAAAATGTTTGAAACATTTTCCATAAACTAAAGCTACAATTATCTTTTGGAGGAATTCTGATCAAAAACAAATCTTCAACAAATAAAATATAATTAAAAAAATGTTATTAAAGAACTCATTCATGTTCAGTTCATTCCTATACTGAATTAATATTGAAAATTTCTGGATAAATATCCATGTAGTTACGCAAGTCAGCGCCCTCATAGATTCTAAAGCCTCACTTTTAACCAATCCAAGTTTTGTTCTAGCTGGAATAATAATACGTGAATCTTGATAATCCAGATAGAAAACGCAAAATTTAATTTCCAGATGTTGGGAGATCGCAATTTTAAATTCTCACAAGTTGATACAAAAAATGCGAGATAGCGAAATGAGATACTCATAAAAAATAAGGAATCTACAGTACCAAAATATTTTGACAGAACACAGATACATTTGTATACCTTGTATGAATACGTTTCTCCTCTGATGACCTCTGGGGCTCTGTAGGCCGGGGTTCCCTCCTGTGCCATCAATCCGTCAAGTGTAGAGAATCTAGATATCCCATAGTCGGATATCTTGGCATTTACCTATAACAAGATGTTTCTATCTTTATATTTCATTGATTGACGATAACTTTTATTCTGTTACTATTTTCCTGTGAAATATTGTTCCATATTTAAGATAACTTTTATGTATATTTTCTATAAGATGCCAGATTACTTGCAGAACCAAGAGCAGTCCTACCGAGACAAAAGATTCCCCTGCAGAAATTTTTTCTCAACACATTCTGCTTTTCAGAAATACAAGGTCACAGTTATTAGGTCAAATGTCTTGGTATCAAACTGCAGTGCTTGATATGGTGAAGGTATTTATGAAATATGAAAGCCCTATCACTAATTCTGTAAAAGAAAACTGCTTTCAGAAGTTCTTACCAACATGGAGAGAGATGGACAGAGCAATTCCTTGGGGTTGGGGAGGGGAGTATTGCTACTTACCGTGGCTGATAAGGATAAGCTAAAGATGAGTACATTGTCTGGTTTCATGTCTCTGTAGATCAACATCAGTTTGTGCAGGTAAGCCAGGCCTTCTGCAACCTATAAAAAAAGCAAAGAAAAATTGCAAGGTGGAAGTAACACATCTGTATATATAGTTTAACTTGGCTTAGTGATCCACTGAATAAAAGGACTACCTGATGTGACCTACATGTAAATGTGTGGTTCCCAAAAAGGCTTTTACCTATAAAAAATCACCTGAATTAAGAGACCACCTGTCATATGTGACCCTTTTTGAGAGAGATTTCTTAAGAGTCACATGACTGACCTCTTTCAACCTTTGTTGCATACATACTGTTCACAAGGAACATTTTTTTCCACTAGGTTGGATATGCATGTAAGCATAAGTTATGCATATAGCAATTTACCATTTTACCAACATGGCTGATGCCTATTATATAGAAATAAAATTCACAGACAAAACATGATTAGTACATAAAATCATCAATTTGACCTTCTTTAATTTGTAAATTGCTTAGTTTTATCCATTACTACATGTTTCGGTTGTTTGGCATACAACAAAATTATACTAAAGGGGTCCAAGTGTATGCTAAAATTTATTGTAGAAGATATATTAATTACCTGTAGTGCTATTCTGTGTTGGACTGGACGGCTGAGTGGTTTCAAGTTTGTGTCTTTAAGTATCTGGGATAGTGAGCCCAGGTGAGCTAATTCCATCACGATAGCCCGGGGATGCAGACATACGGCCAACATTGACACTACACTGGGATGGTTAAGGCACCTGAGCACAGTAGCCTGTAATGAAAATTCAAAAAGTCAAATTCTACACCAAATTTAATACACTTTTACATTCAACAATGGCTTTATAACAATCTAAGTCAGATTATCTTTAATTCAAGGCCTGAGTACTGTAAATCCAGAAATTTTCGCGGAACTTAATTTTGGCGAAACAGTAGCTATGCAATTATTCGCGTTAGTTTCGATCGAAACTCTTCATGGCATATGTACGGATGAAAAGATAAGCACATTATGTAAAGCTCACTATCACTGTCGTCCACCACTTGATAAAGGCCAAGGGGCCGAAAATTTGTGAAAAAAGAGTGTTGCATTATTTATTTTTATATATTTTTAAGTATGATACTTTATGTTGTATGTTGCATAATAAATTCTTGTTAGTATATTAAGCAAGAATTTTATTTTCACAAGTAAGTGCTCTCGCGTAATTACGCCGCGAAAATAAAATTCTCGTGAATAAATCTGGATTTACAGTATTAAACTAATCAAATATGGCCTCATTAGAAGGTTTCAATTTGTGAAGTATTCATACTAACTTGAAACTATTGAAATGCCAAGATAGAGTTACAGCAAAATAAATCTTTTAAACTACTACAGACAGATCTAAGTTTACAGACTTTCTGCTTTATTATAAGGGTTTCATAAACAAGGTACATTTTGTGCAATGTAATGCTAAAGTCTTCTCAGCTATTCACAAGGAAGATTTAACTCACTGTTTTTCCTATCAATCAAGGTCAAAGTTCCAAGGTCATTCTAAAATATCTTCAGTAATTAACAGGATGGGTCAAATTCCCATGAATCTGTCCCACACCAAAGTCAAATGTCATAAAGTCACTAACTTAATGTGATTTGAAATGTCTTATCCAGAAATGACTAAACCAAATGTAAAGTTTACCAAAACAAGTTCAAAATCAAGAAATAAGGTTACAATTTCTGACAGAAGTGTAAATATATCTCTGACCAATCACTTTGGGGGACATAGGAATTCAAAGGGGTATGATTTAGTTCATAGGATAAAAAGAATCAATCAGAATGCAGGGTGATGTAACCAATCAGTACAAAGGATAAAAGAACCAATCAGTCTACAGGATAAAAGAACCAATCAGTTCATGGGATTAAAGAACCAATCAGATTCTTGATTTAACATCTTACCTCCTGCCTAAGCATCTTGTGTGGATGGATGTCCCCTATGGCAGAGAAGACCTTCACAGCTGCTCCCTGTAATTTAACAAACAAACATCAATGTAGAGAACTTAGATCTGGTGCATTTTAGCCTATATTTAGACTTTTCACATTCTTCACATGAGACAATGAAAACTGAGGTACCCTGTCAGTAGGAGTGAACACAATAGATCTTTCACTGCTGAATGATGCTTAGTGCCCGACATTGGCTTCATATGAGAGAAAAAATCTTGACAGGGACATTATACATTTATTGCCCTGGTTGGAGGGAGATATGAATATTTGTTTACCCAAGGCAAGTCATATTTCCCAAGGCGGAGCCGAGGGAAATGTGACTAGTCGCGGGTAAACAAATCTTCATATCTCCCTCCAATCAGGGCAATAAATTGTTTATTATACCAAAATACAGAACTGATCAATAAAGACTATCTTCTTCCGAAACTACGAATTTGATATTGAACATAGGCACTGCCTATCGGAGAGCGCAACGCTATACATTCATTGAGAGTTTTGTTTCTTGGCTTATGACGTCACAATGTAAGAAACAAAGAGCCGAACAGCCAGGCGCACGAGAGGGTGACATGAACCCGTCAGGAGGGTGACATAAATAATGTTTTCGATCACATGATGCCATTTAGACTAATCAGAGGCAGAGATATGTATTAGAGGTATAATAATAATAATAAAAAACAATGTCAAAATGAAGACCATCTTCATGAATGGGTAAAATTGTCCTCTTTTTGAGGTAAAAAATAATCTAAAAGCTCTCTTAAATAATCAAATTTTGATGTTCCTAAATATGAGGTGGTCTCCTAGGTGAGGTGATCTTTTGATGAGATTCCCTTTTATTCACGTATGTGTGTGCCTTTACCAGTTACTATAAATCCAAATATTTGCTGAACTTCATTATGATGAATCAGGAGTTATGTAATTGATAACGAAACAAAATTTTCATGCCTGTAAATGTTTACTTATATTTTATGTTGTATGGTGCATGTTAACGTCAGGTTTGTATACTGATCGAGAACGTTATTTTCATAAGAAAGAGCTCTCGCTTATTTACGCGAAAATTAAGTTCTCACAAGTGAACTGCAATATCTTCAGTATAGATAGGTGCTACATACCTGACCATTATAGGTGCCTCTATATACTGCACCATAGCCACCGTCACCAAGAAGACTCTCGGCACTGAAAAATAATTAAATGATTCAAAATAAGTAACCAGTAAAAGTCAACTGGTTAACAAAGATGTTCAGAACATATTTT
>JACSZP010014869.1:739-14447 GCA_016161895.1 Pinna nobilis | reverse complement strand
ATCAGCCTGAAGGCCTTTAAAAACCATAATATCATCAATCATAGTGTTACAAAAATAAAATTCATTTTCAGATGCACCTCTTCCCAAGCGACTACAGCGAAAACAGCATTCACAGTCAATGGTCAACATAGAGTCCACTGCTGGCCCCTCAGGGGTCATACTAAGGTCAAGGTCACCAGATTCTCACTCAACAAGTCTTTCACATTCCAGGTCAGTTTGAATCTCATAGAAATGATGAAGAACGACAGTGAATTGGTGTCAATGTGTGTGTTGTGTGATTTAAAATTGTTCATTTAAAATGGTTTTATTTTTGTTTGTTGAAGCTATGGATAAATGTAACTGTTTGTTGTGCAGTCTAACTTGCCTAATATCAACCTCTGAACTAAGGGCGCTTGCTTAATAAAAAATACAATTGTCAAGAAAGTGATATGTATGTGAACCTCTAAATTAAGGCCACCTGTTTATAATGTCCATTTCTGGATGGTTCCCTTTAATGGCTATTATGGACAAGTTTGACTGTGTAAGGGTTTTTGTAAGAAACTATTGCAGGATATAAATGTCAATTTTCACCAAAGGGAAGTATCCTTGTATAAATATAATAAAAACACTCTTATTTCCACAAGCTTTAGGCCACCTGACCTTTATCAAGTGGTTAATGTTACCAACAGGTTAATGCTTGTTTCTACATTTCTTTCATGCATATCATGAAAAGTTTCATTAAAAAAATCAATGAATCAACAAAACTTTTCATAATACGCATGTAAAAATATGTAGAAACCAGTTGGTCATCAACCACATGATAAAGACCAGGTGGCTGACAATTTGTGGAAATACAATTGTTTTATTATATTTATAGTTGGAGCATGTGTAATCTACAGCACCGACTATGATATGTAGTTCAGTTTGTTCTTCATGTCACTCACATTTCTCTCTTTTCACTCTGACACCGTACACTGGCCATTTTTACCGTCAAGTTAAGTCTTGCACTATGAATACACTGAAACCTGAACTAATCATCACAAGGCCACATGCAAATTCTGTCTGTTTACTCTTTTTTATTTCGTTTTACTGAGACCAGTTAATGAGATAGATTTTAGCCAGTATTCTAGGTTGTCTTGGAATGATGTTCCATGGTGCTTTATTAACAATTTAGATAATACCTTTAAAAGAAATGGACATATACAGTGGAGTTGGTCTATAACGAAGTCAAAGGGGATTGACTTTTGACTTTGTTATAGGCATCCTTTGTTTTTGAGCATCAGAATTTACTTATTGGGGATTTTATTCTTCTTCGTTATAGCACTGAATTCCCTTTAAGCCGATTCATTATAGACCATCTCTACCGTATATATATATATATATATATATATCTTTGTACATATGACTTGTATTCATTTGTCTTTTAAACAGGCACCCATCTTTAGATGTCTGTCAGTCTCCGCCCAGACCTATGTCCACCGCCAGCATATCAAGCACATCCAGTCTTGAGTCCTCACAACACACCCTCCATTCTGTTCCTGATATGAGGCTACCTAGACTGGACACCACAGTATTTACAAACTCAAGTATGAACCATATCAAGTTCTATTAACCCTTTCAACCCCAAGTATCTGAATGGTATGCTCTTTTCTATTGTCTGGACCAGTCTATTTCGGTCTGTGGTGGTGAAAGGGTTAATCTATTATGGACCTCTCCCGAGGGAACTGTTGTCCTATAGTGTTGTCTGGTAAGGTATAGTACCCAAGCCGTGTGGCGAGGGTACTATACTTCACCAGACAACACTATAGATGAACTGGTCCCAAGGGAGAGGTCCATAAAAGATTTAGTACATCACATCACATTTGTGTTTTTCAAAGAGCAAGAAGTAATGAGTAGTTTTATATTATCTTGGACTTAAATCACTTAACCCTCTTGCTGCCAGCACTTTGTCGCCTTTGCCAGAACTATTGACGTCACGTCGGGGTTTTTGCGCGGGACTGTACCTAGGTATAGTCCCGTTGCTATGTATAGTAATCCCGTAGTCAAGGACAGATGATTTCTACACTAAATAGTATTCACATAGTTATCCAATGATAAATGAGGAAATTATCATGTGATGTACTAAAGATTTGTAGTGTCATTCCTTGCTATTCTTATTTCTATAGATTAAAAATTTTATGTCAATGTGCATTAACAAGTGGTCTAGTTTCTTTCATATCCACATTTTAGTCCCTGGTGAAACAGGGGGTGACTATTAGTTTAGTCAGTTAGTCTAACGCGCTTCAGTTTTCCAAACCATCACTACTTTCAAATATGGAGCTGAAAACTGGTATGAAACAACTTCATTATGGGAAGTTTCAGGTCAAGTTCGACTTTGGTCAAAATTAATCTGTTTTTACAGGCGTTGCAATGTATCACCCTTTATACGAATTTAGTTTATGTTGGTATGGTACATGTATTGCTTTAGCGATACTTTCAGAAATCTTGTTGTCAAGTCCCCAAAACATTTGTATGTCATTTGTTGGAGGAATTTTGCTTTATTTGTTTATGTAACAGTCTGTCCAAAAAAATGACCTGTGCCCCTTTTCACAAAGAATCTTACGCTAAAAATCACTCGTAGTCGTAAGTGTATGAAATTTTATTATTGTTTATTAGACAAATTCTTAATGTAATTCAATAAATTTAGTCACAATCTGATGTGTATAACTCATGTCAATCATATTTCATAAGAATTGGTCAATTTTATCTCAAATTTCATCAGAACTGGTCAATTTTATCGTAAAATGTATAAAATATGATTAATTGAAAAACTGCTAACTTACGATTAAGAGTGATTTTGATCATAAGATTTTTTTTATGAAAAGGGCCCCTGGACTACACTTTTTAAACATTTAATGAAAGGTTTTATATTTCATATGAACCACAAATGAAGGAAACATACTGATAGAGTTTGTACAATAATGTATGTAAATAGAAATTTCCCTATATTGTGATGATTTGATAAAGACTCNNAATTTTCAAAGTTTCAAAGCGCCAGCTTTAGTGAGCATTTTGAGACTTGAAAGTTAACTAACGAGAGTAGGATAAACAAGATAATCAATCCAAAAGAGTTGTGTAATTTGTTTCTACCATAGCACTAGATTATTTTGCAAATCAAAGTATTGAAAACGTCAGAAAGAGTTTTTCTTCATTTCCAGCCCACTCAATGTATTGTGAAGTCAAATAAAATGACGTCAATTGATGACGTCATTATTGAATTTCCTGAAGTATTAGCCAATCAAAATGTTCTTAATACATTAACTACGTGTTGTTTATCAATATTTTTTGATCAACTGAAGCCTCGATTATAAAGCCATTTTATAATGGTTAAACTACTGGTACTCGTGTTATGGTAGAAAATTAGTTCACCTCACAAAATGAAAGGTATCTACTGCTAACGCTCATTCATCAACATACACTTTCGGTAATTTCATTTCTTCACATGTCAGCTAGGAAAACCCAATTCGCACAAATGATGAGTTTATATGTGCTGAGATGGAATGCATTTCCAGATGCAACCCATAGCCCATATTTTCTACTTCAGTGGACTTGTTACGAAGACCTTTTTATTGATTAAAAAAAAAAATGTCAAGACTTGTTAGGTCATTTTTTGTTTCTCTGTTTGCAGTAAAGGTTTCTTTTGAATTTTTTGAGTCAAATGTACACTGAAATTTTTGTGTTCAATTTCAGGCGTGTTTACCTCTGATCCTCTAAGAGTCACCATGGTACGAGGTCATCACAACTGGCTTTGTGTAGCATACCCACATTTCATATGTTGTTTCAGGTAAGATTTAGAATTACTCATCCCTTCTAGTCTTTATGGTATCGTAGTGTTGTTTAACGTCCCACTCAAGAATATTTCACTCATATGGGGACATCACCGTGTGCCGGTGAAGGGCTACAAATTTTTCACTATGCTTGGCACTGCTGGCAGTAGAGCAGGGAGAGTTCTTTAACGTGCCAACACCTACTGCGACACAGGATCTCGGTTTTTACTGTCTCATCAGAAGACAGGGACGGCAAACCGCGGACTTTTTGATTCACAGTCAAACACACTAACCACTCGGCCACAGAGGCCCTCTAGTCTTTATAAAGTGAAACCTTCTTTAATTCCTTGCCCCCTGATGCCACCTTTAAGCAGGTCCTTCTCATCACTTAGAAGATTTAATTTTGAAATTTCAGAGGTCAATGAGTTAGATGACCAATTACATGCAACATTTTGCTTAAATTTTCTGTGTCAACAACTTCTTTGGAGCGGGGGGTGGGGGTTGTGGAGGCCTGCAAGGATTTAATGTGCTCAAAATTTGCTTTCTTGATTTTTTTTTTAATAATATTCTATGCTGTAGCTGATTTTAACTATAAAGGAAATGGTATCGTGAAAATGATTTTTATCGGTTTTCTTTTCTTTTCATGAAACTCGCTGTACTGAGGAAGAGGGCGAGAGGGACATGCATTTGCTTTGTTAATTATTACTTTTTGTCATTCTTTTTCTCATTTGTATACTTTTTTGCATTAATGATTCTAAAAATGAAAACACATAATGTTTATTTTTGATCTCACAGAATGAAGGACTCCACAGGGTGGCATCTTATCTGGACCAGCCCACACATGGAGACTTTGGTGGAAAGAATAGCATTAAATGCTAAGGTTGTCAATGCCAACCAGGACAATACAAACAAGATGGTGGCTGCCTCCCTAGGGGACACGATTAGACTCTGGTCCGTCACTGATGATGGAACTAGCCGGGAGATAGGTCTGTATTGAATCTTTAATTTTTGAACTACAGTTGAAACTACTTATATTGGATCCTGATATATTTACATCCTGCTCAACAGTTTTATTCAAAGACCATATATGTCCATTCTGCTTTTGGCAAATTGCAGTTTTTACCAATCTCACTATTGTGGCTATCTGGGGCCTCCGTGGTCGAGTGGTTAGCGTGTTCAACTGTGAATTGGAAGATACACTGGACTTACTGGAGATATTACTGGATGAGGCAGTAAAAACCAAGGCCCCGTGTCACAGAAGGTGTTGGCACATAAAAGAACCTTCCCTGCTCTACGGCAAGCAGTGCCGAGCATAGGCATAATTTGTAGCCCTTCACCGGCACACGGTGACATCTCCATATGAGTGAAATGTTTTTGAGTGGGACGTTAAACAACAATACCATACCATATTGTGGCTATCTTGCTATTAAGATTATTTTTAGCTACTCTGTTAGATGGTCTCATTTGCTAGATGCTATTGAACGTTAATAGTGATCACTGAAAGTAAAACTGAACATTCTTTGACATAGTCTGTCTAGACAAAAGTAGAACTCAGCTAGAACTGACTCTAAAAAGAAGTCAAACTTTTACAGATATGACACATTTCTGTGATTTAAAATATTGCCAGTTGTCAGTTATACATTTGGTGATAATTGACTCATTGTATTGGTGAAAAATTTGTCAAATTAACCCTTTCAACCCCAAGTATCAGAATGGTATGCTCTTTTCTATTGTCTGGACTAGTCCATTTCGGTCTGTGGTGTTGAAAGGGTGAAGTGGCATCACAATGCATTTTGATGTTTGTCCAAGGTTTGACTTAGCTGCTTTGTGTTATGATATCATTAGATTTATTTTAGAATTTAAAAGGAAAGGTCAATTGCAAAAATATATAATGTATTTAGTAAATGGAAATCAGAAATTTAATAATTAACCACAAATTTGATATCTTTCTTTTTTTTTCACAGGTGTCTTCAACTTGAATGTATCAGTAGACTCTCTCTTTTTTATTGGAAGTCAGCTAGTGGCACTCAGCCAGATTGGGAAAGTGGGGGTGTGGCATGCTATGACACAGCACTGGCAGGTAAAGGCATTATCTGAATATGTTAAAGTTTTTTTTTCACTAACTCAAATCTAGAATTATTGGGGATGATTATTGCTAGGTTTAGCCATATATCTATTTATTTATAGTACAATTCAATATATTTTACATACTGGTATGGTGTTTGTAAATATTTCTCAGAATATTAATAGCCCTATGCCAAACGTGTTGAGTAATTCAAATATTTACCTGATTAATGATTTAACTGTGCTGTTTATCAAAATTTCCTTTCACCCTTGAAAAAATACTGCAGAATGATGCAACATACGAGTGTTGAATTTCTTCATTCAGTTTATCAGATTAATTTTGCCTATACAGTGGAGTTGTCCTTTTAACTTCGTTACAGGCATCCTTCGTTTTAAGCATCAGAATTTACCACATATAAATATATAGTCATTCTTTTGAGGATTTTATTTCTTTTCGTTATAGCACTGAATTTGCTTTATGCCGATTTGTAATAGACACACGCTACTGTATGGTTTTATTATTGTACAGTTTAAAGAAAAGGGTACTACATTTGTAACTTGTTCGTTGTATATTTCAGATACAAGATGTGGTACCAATCACTAGTTATGACACAGCTGGTTCATTTCTGTTGTTAGGCTGTGAGGATGGGTCCATCTATTATATAGGTATCTAATCTTTAAATATCTAAATCTTTTTTCTTTGAAACATTTCCTTGATTAGCTTCATATAGAGAGTGGGTATAAGGTAAACTGAATCTCTCAATATCTGAATAGAATTCATGTGTATATCTATCATTGATCCAGATAAGTTTTCAGCTCAAAGGGTAACAGAACCCCCACTTTTCCAACCTTGAGGATGATACAACATTTTACTTGTCAATGAGTCTTGAGAGTTTTTTAATATTTTAGCATTAATCTATGAAATGCATCTTTTTGGGGTTTTTTTGTTTGGTTTTTTTTTGTAATCAGGATGGTAAATAAAGCACAGGACTGAGGTTGTTGTTTATAAATACATGAATTTAAATATATTTCTGTGAGGGTCGGCTCATTTTAGAATGTGATAAATTAGATGGTTAGCCATCTTTGGTACCCATCTTTATTTAACATACAAGGGTGAAAGGCAAAGTAACTGTGTGACATGCACACATAGATTTCAGTATCAACTTTATTTCATCAATATAGCGGGGTAAAATGTGTAGCTTACAGGAATGAGAATTTTTTTCTGGTTGGAGGAATTCTCCCTTTTCCTAGATTTTGCTGCAGTGTTAATCCCTATTTTCACCATTAAGTTCCTAGAAAGGGGGCCATTATCCTCCATTTTGACTGTAGGGAAACCTCATCCCTGTGCGTATCTGGAGCACTGTTTATTTTAATTTCCTATTTAAAGATATGCAGAAATTTCCATTGAGGATGAAGGACAATGACCTACTGGTCACAGAACTGTACAAAGATCCGTCAGAAGACATGGTGACAGCTCTAAGCGTGTATCTGACCCCCAAAACAAGTAAGTCGTAATTACGTAATCGTTTATATACTTCCACTTACATAGCTAGAATTTGGTGTTTGTGTTAACAACATAAAACCTAATCTGTCATGATGACTGATAGTTTGGTTACCTATATGTATGTTCTAACATTTAACATGCTTCCCCGACCCTGGTGTACATTTTTGTAAAATTTTCATAGAAAAGATACTGTGTCATGGTTTAAGTACTGTAAAAAATAAATACTGCAGCAAAGCTTATTATTACATTTCGAAATATAGGATATAATCTACCAAATATATTGATCAAGGCAGATTATATCCACTTGACTTTTCAGAAGCCAGGGAGTTACCATCAAAGCATGAAAGTTAACTACTAATTTGGTCTTGAACAAGAACGGCAAGAAATGCAAAAACAGACTCAAACTGGTCTATATTGTAATATGCAAATTGAATTTGCAAAACTTAAATGGACAGGGATAGATCAGAATTAATGACTTGTTATATAGTTCCCAAAACAGGAGTTTTAAGGTTCAATTGAGGAACAGTTTTCAGAAGTTACACTGTGTATTAACCCTTTCAACACCACAGACCAAAATAAACTGGTCCAGACAATAGAAAAGAGCATACCATTCTGATACTTGGGGTTGAAAGGGTAAAGACATTTAATTTCATATTTCAATAACTTCTATCTAGGCAACTCTTACTTCAGTGGTACATATATTTTACAGTCAGTAATGATACATTAGCGAGTCTTTCCTTAATTGATTTTGAGGCCCTCAGGGATACATGTACCTTATTTGGTCAAGGGGTCTCACTGACATTTAATCAACCTCATTGAAGCCATTTTTTCAGTGTTCTAAAACACAGCGATATATAAACATGGGGAAGAGAAAAACCAAGTTGCTATAAGTGTGCTCAGACATATTTAATTTAGATCAAATAGAATGGCAGTTAAGAATATAATATGTGTCTACAAATTCTACCTTTGTGCAGTCCTGCTTGAATTATCCAGTCTCAATATTTGCACAGATTATAGTCCTGCTTAGATGATCCTGTCTCTAAACTTGCACAGAATCTAGTGCTTGATTTTTGTGTTGTATAATTTACATGTATTATATAGACGTTTATGTAATGTAGCAGAAAAGAAAGGGTGCTCAAAGTTCTCAATCTGACTAAAAAGAAATTACATGTATATTCAACTATGAAGTAGAGCAAATTCAAACTGGAATACTTTTTGTAATTCAGGTCATATGTCTTAAATGAGAAATTTCAAGGTAGACTACAATTCAGAACTGACAATTCATGCAGAAATTATTTTTCTTGCTAGTCTACAAAAATCAAGATGCCACTTAAAAAATGTTGGTACACACAAAAAAAGAAAGAAACAAAAAAAAGTTGTGAAAATGATGAAAAGAATGAAATCACAAATTTCGGGAAGTAGGTCAGATTTGGGTGTTTATAGCACTCTTTTAGATACCTAGCCTTTTCACCTATCAATACATTTTTAGCTACACAGATATTTGCTGAATAGTATGGAGGATTAATTCCTCTGTACAGATTTATCCCCCTTTCCAAAAATTGTTGTTATCTCCCTTGGGTGTCAAAAGCAAGTATCACTTCTGAGGGAGCCCTGGGGAGAAATTCAACAAAGCCGTTTGTGCACAGGACTTCCATCATGGGGGGTCCCTGGTGCAAATCAGATTTTCAAGGGCACTGGGGTAAGTTCTTATCTCTTCTCCACCTGTTCACTTGTCCTTTGCTTATATGGTGGGTAAACTACCTAGTTAATGTGTAGTTGTTAACTTTGTCAAGTGCAAGTGCTGTAACACTAGCCGTTGGAAATAGGGACAACTCGAGAAGGACAAACTCACACATACACACTTGTTGTCTCTCTCCTTGCCTCACAGGGATGACTGGCAAGGGATTTTAGTAGATACGCTACTCATTAGCTCGAATCTTTCACTTGATGAGAGGACCCTAATGACAGCACAATAGTGGGGGTTCAATTATAGCTTCATGGTAAAGCTGCATCCTACACAGTTTAAGTTTAAATATGAAGTGCAATAATTAATGTCCTACTTTTTCTAATGTTGCCAATATTCCAAATGGGATGTTAGTCCTCGCAGCATAATATAGAACACCAGGAGATAGCAACACTTTTAGGAAAGGTGAATAAATCTCCCTTTGCTGACACCCTTTCCTATCACGTCTTTGTATGTTTTGCCCAGACTATCGTCATCGTTATTTTCGTTTCCTTTACAGACTTATCATTGGATTCTAGTATGTGTGAGGTTTTAGTTTTTTACTCTCATATTACAAACTGTTTCATTTCATATCTAGATGATTTATTTCAAGTTTTGTGTTTCATGTGGGTCAGCATCACCATTTTATTGTATTACTTGTTTATATACTGTTCTCTGATTGGTGGAATATGTATGGAAAACTTTTATGGGCTCTTTGTTTTTGGCCAATCAAATAATAGGATTTCATTCATTTCATTTGTTTAATTGTTTAATGTCCCCACAGAATCTTTCATTGATATGGATCTGTCACCAATGCTAGTCTTATGCTCAGCGCTTGTGGCAACTGTCAACTGCAGCACAGCACAGATTCGAACCCATGAATTCACAAACAGAAGGCAAATATGATAGCCATGACTGGAGTAGGTCCGAGTATAGAAATTTACATCATAACATATAAGCAAGTTGGCTGTATGCCGGGGAGGAATTCACTTGAGCTGCATTTTGATATCATAAAATTCAAGCCAAGTTATCATTTTATAGGCAGTTTTCATCTCATTCATACGATCATCTTTTTTATCAGTCACTGAGGTGTTTTTTAAAAGCTTTGTTCAACTGCGCAGGAAAAATCACATGATGCTGACCCAGGATTTTGCTCTGTTATTCTTCAGAATTTACTGAAATCTGAGTTTTGTCTTAACTCTTGTCTCTCAACCAATCAGAATTCAGTATTAGCTGGAGTTGAAAACAATTTCAGACTTAAGTAAATTCTTTCAAGTTTCATAGTGCCACATTCAGATTTTCTGCTTTCTTAAGTACTGTTTTTTGTGACTTCATTTTCAGGTCCTGTTTCATCATTTCTAAATATAGTTTGTGTTATTTCTGTATTCCTGACAAATATGCATGTTGTCTTTTTCTTTTGATCATGTGCCCTGATTAAATAACTAGAGCATATAACCAATGTGTATTATGTGTTTGTATTGATGATTATGCACTTTCAACTTGATAGGATTGTCTTAACCATCTCGCTGCCAGAAAACTTAAGAAAGTTTTGAGAATGATAACAGAAACGTATGTACAGTGGAGCCTCGTTAAATCGGACACCTTCATTCCAAAGCAAATCATCCCGATAAATCAAGCATCCGATTAATAAAACAACACCTCCTATAGTGACAAATGCAAATTAAAAATTTTGCTCCATAGAAATTTTGTCCAGAAGGTGAAGCATCTGGATTATTGGCATCCGGATTAATGAGGCTCGACTGAAATGAACCAAAACAACTCATCTTTTCTCGTGAGGAATATAGACTGACATGTGTTTAACACCAGTAATTGTAGTATCTACATGTACAACATGCAGCTATGTGATGGAAAAAAGTTTGTTGTGTTGTGATACACCATGGGAGAGTAGTTATGGATCCACCATTAGTGTTCACCTTCTGATCGTAAGGTTGTGAGTTCAAATCTACTTGGGGGAGGCAGTTGGCTTCTCCTATCCTTCAGATGAGACAGTAAAAGCTGAGGTCCAGTACACGTCACAGCTGCTTTTGGCACAAAGCTGAGGTCCAGTACACGTCACAGCTGCTTTTGGCACACTGAAGAACCCTCACTTCTCAATGGTCATAAGTTATCTATGAAGTCTCCATTTAGATGAGAGATTCTTGAGAAGAACCTTCAACATTAACAACAACAATAACTATACACCATGGACAGATTCACAATTTTGTCAATATTCTGATGACAAAACTTGGAAACTTTTTTGATTCCTTTTTTTTAATCAGTTTTGGTGTACTACATGTAAATCGGATTGTAGCCTTCAAATATATAAAGTTTTGATAATCTTTTTCATTTTTTCTTTGGGTAACAACTGCATGAATTTGATAAAATCAGTATATATGATGGTTGACCAGGTCTCTAGTCTTGACATATAAAAGTCAGACATATAAACATCTCTGCATGATGCCCAACCGTACATATTTATGGTCCAAACTAATGAACTCTCTACACAGTTATGATCTTTGGAAAAGTGTGTTCAAATACCCTAACAACTTCTAAACTTTGTAAACTGTTGATGTTCTCATCTCATATTTAAGAGTGATGGAGTTTTCCTTTCACACGTATTTTTGGTTAGCACCTTGATATGTAGACATTGGAACTGTTGCCTTCTATCCCCCCCACCCATCTTTGGCCTTTTGCGATGGCGATGTCAACACTGTATTTACATTTCCTTCTTAGAATCTATGTATGACAAACTATTTTGAATGCCTGGTTTATGAATTACACATACATGTAACTCGGCCCTACTAATACCACAGAAACGATCCTTTATTGCATTTGTACTCTTTTAGTCGTTTGAAAGTGCATTTTGTCCTTTTTTTTCTTCTTTTTTTTTTTTGTTGTTGAGAATGTTAAAAATTAAATGTGATTCCTTAACTTCATTTTCTTGAGGAATAGTAGCAGGCATTATGCCAACCAATGGCATAGCCTGGTTAGAGTAATGAAAGCATCTGTAATATGAGGAATAACATACAGTTACATTGTAACTCTTGTTATAGACACCAGTTCTTTTGTAACAATATTATGTGTCTATGTTCACTAACCAATATTGGCAATAAACAATCTTTCAATTTTTGGAGTTTGGTTCCAAATTATATTATTTATATTATATTATTATTATATTATTATTTTATTTATATTTATATTATTATTTGGCTCATATAAGTATTGTGGTGTTGATATCAGGGCTAAGGTCTTGAAAATATGGAATCTATTAATTATCCAAGTCTTCACAGCTAAAGACACAAACAGACCTATTTATGAAACAGAAAAACTTGGAATGCCTGGCTGAAGTTGGCTGTTCAAATATGACATGTAACTTATTTGCTGTGGACTACTATCATTACTGGGGCCTCCGTGGCCGAGAGGTTAGCATGTTGGACTACGAATGGAAAAATCCGGGTTTGAGTCACGTAGCACCACTCTGTGGTTGGCTGTCCCTGTCTTGCGGATGAGACAGTAAAATCCAAGGTCCCTTGTCACAGTAGGTGTTGGCACGTTAAAGAACCCTCCCTGCTCTATGGCCAGCAGTGCCGAGCATAAGCAAAATTTGTAGCCCTTCACCGGCAGATGGTGACGTCTACATATGAGTGAAATATTCTTGAGTGGGACGTTAAACAACATTACCATACCATACTATCATTACTATGATAACAAGTCATTTTTACTGTACGGGTAAAATGCAAGTCAATTGCCAATTTGTTATACTGATGCAGGTATGCAAATACATTTGACCTTGTTTGAGAGGGTACCACTTGATAAAGAGCATGTGTTTTTTCAAACGCTTTTTTAAAACATTATCTTTGAATAAGAAATTATTATTTATGAACCTCTATATAAAGGCCATCTGTCTGTAAAGGCAACTTTTGTTGTTTTCCCTTAAATGCCCTCTATAGATAATTTTCATTATACAATGTATGTTGCTACATCAAATACCTTGACATCAATACAAATCTGCTTCCACTAAATCTATGCAGCTAACTAATTAGACTCTATACTGTTTTATCAATTACTGTCAAAACAAGAATTTATTATATATGAAACAAAAAATTGAAAATTTTTATAGGAATCAGAAAAGTCTGTTCTAGATAACATAGATTAGGTATAAAAAAAATCAAACATTTCTCCTTCTTTTTTTTTATGTTCTATTTTGCAGCACTGATGTCTTGCCATTTATATTTAGAGTAAATTTCCATATTAACATAGAAGTTTGTTCTGTGAATCTTGTGTAAAACAACCTCCTTAGTTACTAAAGAAAAGTGGTCTTTATTGGAAGATGGTCTTTATATAAAGGTTGATTTGTACATCCAATGATATTATTGAGGAAAGAAAGTCTCTGTGACCAGGTGGTCCTTATATACAGGTGGTCATTAAAACAGGTTTTACTGTATTTTGTTTTTATTTTATAGGTCTGAGTGGTAACTGGATTGAGATTGCATATGGAACAAGATCTGGTACAGTCCGAGTGATCGTTCAACATCCGGAGACTGTAGGCCATGGTCCACAACTATTCCAAACTTTTACAGTCCACAGAAGTCCAGTGATAAAAGTCATGTTATCAGAAAAACATCTAGTCTC
>JACSZP010014867.1:0-12977 GCA_016161895.1 Pinna nobilis | reverse complement strand
TCTGTATAATTTACACTTTTTTTCTGTAAATTTTACACTTTTTTCTGTACATTTTACTTTTTTCTGTATAATTTACACTTTTTTCTGTAAATTTTACACTTTTTTCTGTATAATTTACACTTTTTTCTGTATAATTTACACTTTGCAAAAAAGTGTAAATTATACAGAAAAAAATGAAAATTTAAAAAAAAAGTGAATTTAAAATGTCCTTAATACGCTTCCGTAAGAGTGTTTTGATGATTTCCTCATTATGAATACACAGTGGAACATACAGGGTGATCCATAAATTATGTGACCATTTAAAATAGCAATTACACTTTTGAACTTTCTAATTTAATTTAACGACATTTACCAGTTTGAAGAACACATTAACACGATTTAAAATAGATATAAGATAAACTGCATGCCAAAGATAAGGATGCTATTGATCTGATAAAAAAAACAGTAGAAAATGTCATGACATGCTCAATTTGATGGCGTATGTAAGCAAGTGCGATATTTAGTATTTTTTTTTTATTCTTCACTCTTTTGCATTAAGCGGCAACGACTTTGCACACTTCTTTCCCGACTACTTTTTAAACTCTTTATGTTGCTGTTTGAAAATCTAGTATCCTTTGGATAGTATTCTTTATAGTTCATCTAACCATTGATAGTGAATAACCCTCAAAACACAATTGGGCTATCTAGGCAACCTTCTGATCTGATGAAGCTAATTTGATAAAACCAACAAGAATTATATGATGTCATAATGACATGGAGATCTAATTTTATTTTTATTATCTAACTCTGATCAAAAACTTTAAACATACAGGATTAAAATGATAGATCCTTAACATTGCAACTCTAAGAATAAAAAATTAGTTAAGATAGGAAATGGTCACAGAATTTATGGATCACCCTGTACTTGTATCCAATACATACACATACAGGCACAGCATCAAAGTGAATTTTGGTCGAAGTGTTGCACTGCCCAAACCAAAACCGCTTCCGTTGGAATACAAACGGGCCCAAGCGAACATAAATATATGTATTAGGGTCCAATTTAAGGGGTAAAACATCGAATTGATTTTTTTACACTCAAACAAACACGCGTGTATCAGCATCCCGATCTAAGTGGCACAACATCATGAAAATGTATGTATGACAGAAAAAAGATGTTTTATATATTCATTCGAAGAATTATACAATGTACATATGTAATTTTATAGCGATCAGTAAGTGATATAAACCTAGAAACGAACAAAATACATTAGTGAAAGATGGTACAAAAATAAAATCCACAATCCCTCCCCCCCCCAAAAAATAAGAAAAATAACTTTAGTTCGGATATCATAATTATTTTAGTGAAAATATAACACTTATAATGAAATATTTCTAGCATCAATGTCTGTGAATAAAAAAAAAAAAAAAACAACTTTAACACAGGTGTTTCCATAAAGTGCACATGTGTGTTTGTTTAGTAATGAGGGGCAATCGGGATATGAGCATGTTTTTCTTCTGATCTTCAGAATTTTACTTCTTATCGATGCACATGAAGAGTAGCGAAAGAGCTTTGAATACGGGTTTACTTTGAACATTTCACAAAACCCAATACAAACTGATAAGGATATAATCCACATGGTCATATTATGCTTCAATATAAAACAATAGTAACCTACTACACTATCGCTTATCGCCTACAGTGGCAATTTACAGGAATACCTACCTTCATACATACATACATACGCATGCATGCATGCATGCATACATACATACATACATACATACATACATACATACATACGCATGCATGCATGCATGCATACATACATACATACATACATACATACCTACATACGTACATACATACATACATACATACATACATACATACAAACATACATACATACATACATACATACATACATACATACAAACATACATACATTTGCATGCATGAATACATACATACAAACATACATACGTATATACATACATACATACATACATACATACATACATACATACATACACATGCATACATACATACATACATACATACATACATACATACATACATACATACATACATACATACAAACATACAAACATACATACATATGCATGCATACATACAAACAAATACATACGTATAGACATACACACATACATACATACATATACATGCATACATACATACATACATACATACATACATACATACATACATACATACATACATACATACGAAAGGTATTTCCTTGTTTGGTGCAGTTGCACGCTAATATCCCAAGCCTTATCATTATCACATTTACTGCACAATCTAAGCAATTCAATTTCATTGGATTCACTGTCCACGAATAGAATTTTGGGGCAAAGAAGCATAGTCTTTGAACTCATACACTTTCGTTGTGTAGTTTCACCGTTATGTTCCATGTCTTATCTGCCTTATCTAAATGCACTTACACATGCTGTTATCAATTCAATTTTGTTCGACATACTGTCAAGCAATAAAAATAGGTTTCTTCGATCTCTCCTTAATTTCCTTTGTTAGATAAAGACCGCATATAATCAACTCAACTACGTTTAGAAAAGTTTCTTGCTCACTTAGTGGATCTTCAGCCATGCCAAGAGCACTGTGTTCCTTTATCTGTTTAATAACAACAGTATTGGCTAATGTAGAGTCTGACCTCGGCGAATTGAAAAAGGAAATTACACACTTAAAGCAAACACAGGCACTTCAAGAGCTCGAACTGAATTCCAGAATCCGGAATATGGAGCAAATGATGTCTTTCCAAGATGAAAAACTACAGATCCAGAGTACACAACTTGTCAAACTACAGAAACAAAACGAGGAATTGAAAACGAGACTCAACAACGAAGAACTGACAACTAGATTTATCAACGAATCTCTAGCCATGTTGACTCAGTCTCGTCATTTAAGAGAAAATTCAGCTCTAGGTAAAACATTATTCCTTTTCTTTAGAGAATAACTTTGGTCAGGCGTGTTATGGAGGCCCGACGCGTCTCCGAAGTTGATTCAGTTGCCTACCTTGTGGGTGTAAATCTGCATCATGTAGTTTGGATGAAACAGTCAATATCTACGTTTCACACTACAGCAAAATGGAGTCGGCACTTTAAAAAACCTCAAATGCACAATGACCATAACTGCTTAGCATAAACAAAATACATGTATATGGTCCTTCAACCGCGTGCGTTGACGTCTTCATATAACCGAAAGAAATTTGAGTGGTACGTTCAATATAAAACAACCTTCAACCTACCAGTTTTGTTGCAAATTTTAGACATTGCTTTTATTATTAGAACTTACGGTCAATCGACATATATTTATTGTTATTTGAGGTTATTCAAAGTCATTCTCCGTAGACATTTTCAGATCGAAACAAAAAATTTAAATGACAAAAACGCATTTCTGACTTTATCTTGTGGTAGGAAATTGTTGCGAGAAATGTGATTGGAAGTATAAGCTGGATAAACTGTATCTTATGATGATCGGATTTCACGCTACACATATCTGGTACTTCCGTTTCCGTTTCTAAGGACGCCATTACATATATTTAATCTATTCTGTTATTCTGAATAAGTATACTTTCACTTTAAACATCACAGTAGATACTTTTTACTATTTTCTTACTACATATTATTCACTGTCTCATTACCTATTTACGAGTAGTACGTCATTATCTTAGAATCTACAATAGTGTAATTTCGAAATATGAAGTCATTAATAATAAAAGAAAATATATATGAGAAAACTTTTGTACAAAAAGCACAAGTTTTCCAGTCTAAAAATCTGTCTCTAACAATAATTGAAACAAAGATTCTAACAGGGTGAGCACATCTTACGCTATACATATCATTCAAGACTTGCCACATCCGTAGCTTTATGAATAAAATATATGAAATATAAAAATATATTTTCAATGAAGAATTATGCTGCGATCCGGGTTAAACTATTAGTAAAGCTTAAACTTAAAAGTCACATGTAAATGGAACACTGTGTATTTACTATGATTATCAGGTTAAGCGAGTCTTTATTCTTGTTTCTACTGTTTCAGACGAAAACTGTTTGCCAAGATTGCTAGAAGAAAGCTTCCTAAATGTGGCGTTTTACGCCTATAAGTCAAAGGACTTTACAGATGTCGCCTCACATCGTACAATGATCTATGATACCGTTATAACGAATGTTGGAGGAGGATACAACCCCAACACCGGGATCTTTACACCACCAAGTGCAGGTGTTTATGCCTTCGCATGGGTCATCATAGTTTCTGGTATTAATTCAGTAAATAATGAATATGGCGAAATTTCCATCGAGATAATGCAAAATGGAGTCAGTCGCGGCTCGATACACGCGGATTCCGAAGTGCGGTATGACGATGATTCAGCAACAGGCTTTGCAATCTTAGATCTACAATCATCAGATTCAGTATTTCTTCGCAGTACTTTTTACTCACACAATCGGGGATCGTTCATAAGTAATCAAGAACAGGCACGATGGTCATTTTCTGGATTTCGAATTGCTTAGTTATGAATTTTGCATTAAGATTTTATGTAGTTACTTATTGAATTAATTTCGGTATCATATCCATTAGCCTGAGACAATAAAGAAATCAAAAACACATATAAGAATGAACTTATGTTTGTTAATTCGAAAAATCACAAATATATTGACGTTGACCTTAACTTGAAAATTAAAAAAAATGTGTCAATTATGTATCTGCAAATATTGAACAAGTTGACTGTCATTATGACAAAAGATGCAATAAACTGACACAAATGTTATGTTTTTTAAATATATAACTCCAGTACCATCTGATAGCATCACAGTTGATCCTTAATATGAAGTAGCCTCAAAAACCAGTAGATACACCTTTATTTCAAGGAGGAAGTATCTCCAAGGTTGTACTAGTTAAAACCGGATACGGATAAGGAGCAAAGGTGAAAAGGCACTATTGGGTATATCATGAATAGATAAACATATTTCAGAGAACAAAATGAAAGGGCGAGGGCGTAACCTCGCTTTCACCAACCACTGTTTATCTGCAAATTATTCGACTAGTGTGACAGTGCCGTCTTGAATTTTAATTCTTTGATTAGATACTGTCTATTAATTGTAGTGTACAATGCCACTTGATCACGTGATACTCTACCTGGCAACGGTCACTGTACCTTAGTGAACATTTTTTCCCGTCGGACTATATATCGCATGCATTATCATTTGAAGTTTTCCCTTGTTTTTACTGGGTAACATACATTTAGTTACGAGCCAGAGAAAGAGGAGCACTAAATTATTAATCATTATGTAATGATAACGCTGAATATGTCTATCAGGTTGAAAATCAGATGTATGACACTCGATGCAGTAAATTTAATATGAACCGTTCCTATTGGAATCGTTCTCCTATAGTGTTTTCCGGAGAAGAATTAACCCCTCCGATTCGACTCGAGGACTGTAAGTCTCAGGACGACACGATGGAAGATCGGTTCCAACGGGAAAGGGCCCTACTAGATTAATAGTGTCAACTTTGTGAATAAAGGAATTTCCTTGCATGATTTCTTCCCTCGGAAACAAAGGTTTTCGCACAAAAAATTTCCTTGCATGATTTCTTCCCTCGGAAACAAAGGTTTTCGCACAAAAAAGTGATCGGAATTATAGTTTTGCATTTGAGTAATTAGATCAACGTGTGTTTTATTCTTGATAAATTAAGCTTTATGATTTACTCGTGGACTCTTAAACAACGAGCATTCGAAATGTCGAATTACTCGAATTGATATTACAAACCGAAGTTTCAAATACGGTACGGTACCTTGCTATTTGCTGTGCCATTCGATGGACAGGATAATCCAGCCGCCTCGTGTGGGCTCGAACTCAGAACCTCAAGGTCCGAATATAAGCACTGCACCATGAAGCCACACATACTCTCAGCAGAGGTTAAAGTCAGATTAACGTAAATGTAAAATAGATATGACATTGACTATTTCTTTTCAAAATAAAGAAAGTGTCAGAATTGATAGTGGGGCCGTTGTATTTTAGTGGTAGGCGTGTACATGCCAGTCTGATCGTGAGATCTTGTTCCAATCCACGTCACCCTTCGGATGAGCAAATTTACACCGAGGCCCCGTGTCGCAGAAGGTGTTAGAGAACCCCATCCCCTGATAAATGATCATAAGTGCTGAGCAAAGTTCAAAGGGGTACGCCCACGAAGGCTAAAAATCAGCCCTGTGACAGAAGTTTACTAATCTCATATATATCAAATAGCCGGACACATAGCCGGAGTGTAAAGAATTCACATGAATTTCAATTTTGCCATGGAAAATCCTAATTTTGGATAAATAAATGATAAACATTAGTAAAATCAAAGAACAGAAATACTGCTTAACAGAAAGGGCTGCATTACTGTTTAACGTACCGCTCAATATAATTCCTTTATATGGAGACGCCCTAGTATGCAAGTGAAATCTACAACTAAAAGATATTAATTTTGGATATTTTTCTGTTGTTTTACAGCAAATGTTTTCAGATATTTCATTCAGAGAAAATTGTGCGACATTTTTCCCTTGATTAAAATGCGCCAATTCGCTTAAAATGGCTGCTTCATGAATAAGTATAATGGTTTATTTTAGTTATGAGCACAGGTCTGCCCCAATAAAATTTTGTCAAAATAGAAAAACTCATGGCATTATATTTAAACTGACACTAAAATAATTTTGGGGCAGGCCTGTGCTCTGTATACAGTTTGAGCAGTTTGCCCCCCAAATGCTAGTTTTAAGCAAATTCTTGTATTTGTTTTTTTTTTTTTTTTTTGGATGGGGGTGGGGGTCTCTGGTATCCAGGTAAAAAACTCAAAACTTGTTCAACCTTGGTAATGTACAATACCCATGCTATCTTTCATGCAGAAAGTTTAGCCTCAAAACTTTGATTTCATGTTGGCCATTTCACAGGACCGATTTTTGCCCTTCATGGGCTTACTCCTTGTCGCTCTTGAGGGGCATACGGTGACGTAACCAAGGTCCACACGTCTATAATAAGTCGAAGACTAGTACCTGATTTTTGGATTCATAGTCAAAGTTTAGCCGCTGATAATAAAATTGGCTAGATGTTTGATTTTGTTCTGTTGTTAATAGTCCCATTCAAGATTGTTGTCATTCATAGGGAGATTTCATCAGAAGCTGATGAAAGGATACAGGTTTGGCCTATGCTCGGCACTTATGGCTATAAAGCAGTGAGGGTTCTTTGCATACAGCATTCGGGGCCGCCGTGGCCGAGTGGTTAGCGTATTCGAGCCTGATCCACGCTGCAGTTGGCTGTCCCAGTCATTCGGATAAGACAGTAAAACTCGAGGTCCCGTTTCACAGTAAGAGTTGGCATATTAAAGAACGCTCCTCGCTCTTCGGCCATAAGTGCCGAGAAAAGGTATATTTTGTCGCCCTACATCAGCACACGGTGACGTCTCCATATAAATGAAAGATTCTTGAGCGGCATGTTACACAACAATTCACTCAACCAACCAATACATTTGCTTATAAAAAATAGATACTAAGTAATTATATGTTCAAGAGAAATCTTGTGAAAAAGGGTAAAACCGAGTGACTAGCGTGTTTGACTTCGAATCGAAGAGTCCGGGGTTCGAATCCGCGCAGCGCCACGCTGCGCTTGGTCGTTCCTGTTTTTCGGATGAGACAGTAAAAATTGTGTCACAGTAGCTGTTGGCACTCTAAAGAATATTCCCTGCTCTGCAGCCATAAGTGCCGAACAAAGGCATAATTTGTCGCCCTTCACCGGCACATAGTGGCGTTTCCATGTGTGTAAACTTTTCTTGAAATGGAGGTTAAACAATATTGGCACTGCTGGCCGTAGAGCAGGGAGGATTCTTAAACGTGCCAACACCTACTGTGACAAGAGGCCTCGGGTTTTACTGTCTCATCCGAAGGACAGGGACGGCCAACCGCGGAGTGGCGCTGATGCGGCTCGAACCCAGATCTTTAGATTTGCAGTCGAACACGCTAACCGTTCTGCCACGGAGGCCCCAACAACAATAGTATCAGCAGAAATACTATCAGCAGTAATACTATCAGCAGGAATTGGTAGTAATATATCCAGGCACGAAGACACATGAAGGCTAGCTAACACGTTCCGAGTCCGTTTTCACTTGAAAAACAAATTCACGAAATCCCGGAAAAACATTATCAGCATGGCCAAATTATGCTTTAATATACATTTAAAACAATTGCTCGTAGTACAGTATCCTTTTTCCAATTACCATACACGCACATACATACATACAGACAGACACACAGACAGACATACGTACATACATACATACATACATTGTTTGTTGTTGTTGTATAGTCAATAACAATTTTGAAAAAAATACACTGACCCTTGTTGTATATGAAATTGGGTCCTCTAGTGTAAGAGACCAGCTTTCTACAAAGTGAGCCAAAGAGAATTCCCTCTAGGCATGGCGGTATCAAGTGTTCTGCTCTTACAAACACCTATGACATATCCCCCCCCCTCTCCACTAGAAACATCGTCCTTGATATCAAGAACTATGGTCCCCCTGTTGCAAGTTGACGAGGATATATTTAATGGCACAAAGGTTACCCCAGTCCCTACGTGGGTGTCATTATGACAGAGTCGATGACAATGTCGTGTCTGACCCTGGTGTTCGATTTGAACCGGGACCCTTTAGTATAAAAAAAACTTGCACTCTATTATGTGAGCTAAAGAGAATTTCCCCTGGCAAAGTTAGTATCAAGTGGTTGCTCTCACATGAACCTGTGACATTTGTTAGGTGCAGTTTCACGTTTATGTCCCAGGTTTTATCTAAAGAAAAACACCTGCACATGTTTCAAGGAAATTAATTCTCTTGGATACATTGTTAACCAATAGAAATGTCTTTGAAGTCACTTTGGCTTCCTTTGCAGATTAAAGAACGCTTATAAGGAGAACAGTCTTTCGCATACTTATTGGATCTTCAGCCATGCACAGGATACTATGTTCCGTAGTCTGTTTAATAACAATAGTATTGGGCGATGCTGAGCCTGGCACGGGCGAATTGAAAAAGGAAATCGAACACTTAAAGCAAACACTGAGATTTCTGAGTTCTAGATTTGTGAATTTGGAGCAAGTGGTGTCTCTTCAAAATAAACAGCAACAGATACAGAGTACAAAACTTGTCAAACTAGAGAATCAAAATGAGGAATTGAAAACCAGATCTAACAACGAGGAACTGAAATTTAGAATTGTCAACGAGGAATTGAAAACAAGACCAATCAATGAATCTCTAGCCACGTTGACTCAGTCCGATCATTTTCGAGAAAACTCAGCTCAAGGTAAATCACAATTGCTTTTTTATAGTATCATCTCTTGGCCAGCGCTGTTGCGGTGGACACTTATTGCTGTAGAACAGAGATAGTTTCTGCTACGTGTTGACATCTACTCAGACACGGATTTTTACTGTCTCATCCAAAAGACAGGGACAGCCCACCGCAGCGTGGTGTGGCATTACATTGCTTTTATATACACGTGCACTTGTGTAGGCTAAATACAATAGATAGGAATTTTATCATAAGGTTATATCATGTAGCATACACAACAAATTAAAGCATGGTCGGTCGTATGGTCATTTTTCACCTGTCCAAATTTTTTTTTATGTAGTCGACCTTACTGATACAGAGTCTATTGAGTGTGATTGTTGCAGTATATAGATTAGGTAGTTATACTATTTTTAAAATCTAAAATTTGATCATTTTTATATTTTAAGTAAGAAAAGGGCGAGTGTGGCATTATATTACTATTATATACACATGTACTCGTGTTTGCTAAATCCATTAGATAGGAATTATATCATTAGGTACACGTACACGCATGTTAAGGTATTACCGATATTGTCTAATGAAAACATTTGCTTAATTAGCAACAGAAGAACATATGCAAATGAATCATCCTATATAACTCATAACATGACCTTATGCCTATATTTTGTCTTGTAGTTATACAATAATTCTTGCAGAGCAAACCATTTGATGATTTGTATCACATGGTCATTTTTCACCTGACCAAATCTGAAAACGTGGATCGTCTTAGATACAGTAATATTTCGTTTACTTGGATCTAATATCATAAAAAAGGACATAAGGACGGTGTCTTATAGAACACTATGCGTGGAACTATATTGTATAAAATGGCCAGGTTTTATAAACTAGAGAACCGACTCCTACACATATACCGTCATCTCTACTGCTGCTCCGTGAAGACAAAGTGACTCGGGTTCGAAACAACGACCTTATGACCTGAAGGAAAACACGCTTACAACTAGGCCACGGCGACCCCTATAGATATATAGTGAATAATGTGTCTCAAACGTAGCTTAATATGCTACAATCTCGCTTAAACATAATCCATTTATTCGTATTTTAACGAAACAATGTGTATGCGTAATTAATATCTAGAGTTAAAGCATGTCTTAATTTTCAAAATTTTACTTTTTCAGACGGTCACCGCTTGCCAAGATTATTAGGAGATGATTTCCTCAATGTTGCATTCTATGCCTACAAGTCGAAAAGCTTTTCAGGTATGAGCCTACATCGTACAATGACGTATGATACTGTTATAACGAATGTTGGAGGAGGATATAATCCCAACACCGGAATCTTTACGACACCAAGCGCTGGGGTTTATGCTTTTGCATGGGTGATCATAACTTCCGGTAGGGACCCAACCGATGGTCAATACGGCGAAGTTTGCATCGAACTATTGCAGAATGGAGTTAGTCGTGGATCGATACACGCGGATACTGAAGTAAATGGTGATGACGATTCATCCACAGGGTTTGCAATCTTAAATTTACAGCCATCCGATCCAGTTTTTCTCAGAACTAGCTGTGGACCACAAGGGACATTCATCAGTACTGAACGACAGGAAAGATGGTCATTTTCCGGGTTCCGCATTGCATAGTTTTCATTTTTAAAAAAAAAATCAAACGTTAAATTAACTCATATTCACTTAAATCTAAAAATAAAGAAATGAACTTAAATGGAATTGATTTATTTTATTGAAAACGAAGTCACTTATGTATTCACGTTTACCTGACACAATTATACATTTTTAACAGGTCTCTCAGGCGGAGCAGCGCATCCGACAAAAAAAGGTCTATTGATATATAGCCTTTTAGGGCCCAATTATTCAAACGGATGCAGTTGCACAGTAGTTTAATACGTTGTTATATTTAACTATTAATGAACTTCTGGTTAATTGTGGGGTACTAATCACTCTAAAATAATTATTGTAAGTTAACTTGTAATTAACAAATCAAATAATCGTTTGAAAAAATAAACATGTATATTAAAAAAGTTGACTGTAGAAGATGCCAAGGGGGAATCAATAATTCAAAAATAGATATTAGATATATTATGGTGTTATTTCTGATGCTGAGGTTTTGTACCACAGATGCAATTTTTGTACTTCACTGCTTAGTTAGCAAAATGGTTTCAAAACAGAAAAAAATAACTGTTGTTTTGTGGATTATAAAAAAACGTTTGATAGTATTAATAGAAACCAGTTACTCTATAATTTGGCTAGGTCATTGGTAACAGGCAAAATGTTTTCAGTTATTAAGTCTTTGTATAAGAATTCTAAATCATGTGTAAAGCATAAATGTGAAAAATTCAGATTTCTTTAATGTTTCAATCGGATTGATGCAAGACGAGAGGTTGTCGCCATTTTTTGTTCTCGTTATAAATTAATGATTTCGAAAATGATTTGTTGAATAGTAAATGTAAGTGAGCACAATTTCGAGACTTGTCTCTGTTTTTTATTATATATGCTGACGACACTGTTCTACTATCAGAATCCATTACTGGGTTACTAAAATTATTAGATAATTTACATATTTATTGTCAACGATTGGAATTGAAAGGTCAATGTCAATAAGACGAAAATTCTCGTATTCAGAGATAGTGGTAAAATTTCTTCAAATGCCTAGAGGAGTTATGATGAAAAGCCAATTGAAGTTGTCGATTGTTTTAATTATTTAGGGCTTACCCACTTGTATAATGGTAAATTTACACGAATTCAAAATGTATTGAATTACCGGGGTAGAAAGTGTATGTTCAATACTCTGAAAACATGTAACAACGAGAATATGCATGTTGAAACAAAATGGCAAGTTTTTGACACGTATGTTTCAAGTGTTTTAAATTATGGGTGTAAAGTTTGGGGATTTTAATATTGCAAGAGATGTAGGAAAAATACACACAGACTTTTGTAAACGAATTTTGAAGAGTAAAAATGTACGCCAAATTTTATGCTTTATTCAGAACTAGAGCGTTTTCCTTTGATCATTAGAATAAGTATTGGATTAAACTTTTGAACACAGAAAATATTATTTTAAAATCACTGTATAACGACATGTTTGAAAATATTGACTGTACAAATTAGTTTAGTCAAGTTAACGTTTTACTTTTTTCTCTTGGATTAGGTTATGTCTGGTATAACCAGTATGTCCCAAATAGCAAAGTATTTATAGCACAAGTAAACACTGTCTAGAATGATTTGTTTATCCAAGAAATGAATTCGTACTTTGACAACTCTACTTAATGTCACCTTTATAGGTATCTTACAGAAAGTCATATGATACAGTATTATATCTGTAAATCATTACCTGAAAAATACCTTTTTTCACTTACACAATTTAGACTCTCGCCACATGAATTAATGATTGAAAAGGGCAGATACCAAAATATCCCTAGGGAAGAAAGGTTTTGTCAAAAATATTCACTTCTGTTCTGTTCTGACTTGATTTAACGAGCGGCGTGACTACTTGAAGCCATTGCCACTCGTCCCTGTGAGACAGAGAGATGACAGGTGTATGCGTGGGTGTTTGTCCTTCTTGAGTGGTCCGTATTTCCAACGGCTTTTACAGTACCACGACACTTGCACAGCTGACGAAGGTATAAGTGGAAGATGAATT
>JACSZP010014864.1:0-12757 GCA_016161895.1 Pinna nobilis | reverse complement strand
CATATATGTCATCAGACCGTTTTTGCATTGCAATATATATATATATATATAAGAGAACATAAGCGAACACATATCTTAAAAGAGAGAGGCAAGGGCGGGATTGGGGTATCAAATAACCATTGCACAAGTCGGTTTAGCTTCGATTGATTCCTTTTCTTAACCTAAATTCAGGTTTTCCATGTCAGATCAAACCAATGCTTGTCATATGGCTTACCTTGAAAACCCCCAGGTTATCAGTCAATGAAAGTTTAAGTACACATCATAATAACAACACAAACACATTTCTATCTCTATTGTAATTCCACACGTTGTACGTAGGAATTGGGGTCTCAGTGGCCTAATGATCAGTGCATTGAGCTTTAAAGCATTCAGTCTCTCACCTCTTGTCAGCGCGGGTTCGAAGCTCGCTGGAACCTAAACTGATTAAGTGAGAAAGTTTGTCAGTTTACGTGCGGATGATCGGTGGTATGTTCCCAGCTAAATTGGTACCCAGGTTCTCTCTCTCTCTCTCTCTCTCTCTCTCTCTCTCTCATCAACAATGACTGAAAGATTTCCCAGTGTGTCTTGAATAAAAAAAAACAAACATACAACTTTACGTAGGAATTAGTAAGAAACTTATTTTCTTTTTACCATGGGTTCGACGCTAGTTCTCTCTAAATAGTGTGCAATTTGAACGTGAAAACCGCCAGTTTTGTAATTCATATAAACGGGCGCTCACTGCATTTTTGGATTCGGATTAAGATTTTAAATGTATTTCACAGATCGTGCCGTTACACGTGTTTGAACTAAAATTATTGTACATTGCTGCTAGCTAGATTAATATGGAAGAGACTTGTTAAAGATACTACTGTATGTGTCTTACTGTAAGGTAATGTTGTTAATGTGAACATGGCGCTCTTATCTCCCAGACCGTTATCAGATGCTGCTGCCATGAATATGGTGTAGTTTCCGCTCTCTGTTAGATCGGTCAATGTATAGTTGGTTCTAGTTGCATCTATTCGATCACTGTAAGTTTTCCCATCGTCGGCCGTGTAGAAAACGACAAAGTACAGAACGGTGGCGTTGCTGACTCCCCTCTTAAAGCGTATGAATATCTCGTTTGGTTTGTACGATTCGGCATAATCAATGATTGGAGCAGCCGGAACTAGAAAAATAAGAAGAAGACGTGTTGCAATATATCTCTTCATTATAAACATGAAAATACAGCGGGACGTCGGTTTAAAGTTCAGTCGCGTGTTAGAGTGTTCCTAGTCTGGTAAGGAGTGGTGGGTTCTAATTCGAAGCACGCACACAACGTCCTTCGGATGAGACAGGAAAAACCAAGATCCCGTTTCACATTGGGTGTTGGCATAATCAAGAATCATCCCTGCCCTACGGCCATAAGTGCCAAGCATAGGCAAAATATGTGTCCTTCGTCGACACAGGGTGACGTCTCCATATTGGAGACAGATGTTTGAGAGAAAACGTTAAACAACAATGTAATTCAATGCAATAAGATCATCCTAGTGACTGTCTTAAATTGTTCTCTTTAGTGAGGTTGAAATTCCCTAGATCAGTACTGAACATACAGGGCCTGAAATCACCAGAAAAAATCAAGCTCAAACTCAGTACTCAGTTCAACTGTTTTTCCTTATTTTTGAACTAAATACAAGTGAATTAAGAGTTTAATGAATTTCAACAATTGTGGTTTTATGATACTAATCAGATATCAGTAACATTTTGTATAACTCCTTGCTATTAAATTAATCAGGTCCAAAAAGTGATTTGAGCATATACTTAAATCTTGAGTATCATACTACATGTTTTTTTTCAATTATTCTGGCTGCTGGTTGCTGATTTGATACAAACTATTACTGATATTTGAATGATATGTCATTAATCAACATATTAAAAAGCATTTTACAATTTATTTACCTGTACTTAGTTCAAAAATAAGGAAAAAATAGTAAATAATAAGCAAGAATAGTTGAGCTGAGCACTGAGTTTGAGCTTGAGTTTATCTAGTGATTTCGGGCCCAGAAGTTTGATAGATTTATTGGTCTGATTAATGAAAGAATTTAACAAAAGCTATAGCTGGACAATTAGGAAGAGTCGCCATTGAAAAGGGACAATTTCAATCATCTGATCAAAATTTTTAGACTTTGAAGTTGGATTCCAGACAAATCAAAATGTTTAGGATATTTTCAGCAATTGTTCAAATAAAACTAGAAAAACCAGTTCCAGTCTAATGGTTGTTAAGCAGAAAAAGCTATAGTTTTTAGAAAGGTCATTCTGAGTATAGCTTCATGGCGCACCCGCGGGTTTTTGGTATACGTATTTGCCTTCTGATCGTGTGGTAGTGGTTTCAAGTCCAGTTCGGCTCCGTGGAGGCGACTGGCTTTTTCCCGTCTTTCAGATGAACAGACATCCCAAATCACAACCGATGTCCATATATCACCCTCCATGCTCAGTGGTCAGAAGTGCAGAGGATAAGCTAAATTTCTGGCCTTTTACCATGGATCGGTGACGCCTCCATATAAGTGAAAGTTCCTTGAGTGGGACGTTAAACTTCAATGCATCAGATCAAGCAAAAGTACCACCATCATCATCATCAAATAAAACAAGAGTTTGATTCAATAAAGATGGAAACAAATAGATTATATACTTACGCACGTCCAGTGTTTTTAATACTATTGGTTCTCCGAATCCTTCAAATTGTGGGCCATCCACTGTAGCGACTTTAATTGCGTATTTCTGATTGGCTGGTAGTTCCATGATCGTAATTTTAGTTTGGTTCTTATCACATATGTTGAAGACAACTCCATTTCCCATCGCTTCGCCTGAATCGTTTAGTGGGATAAAGTATACGTTATATTGGAAGTGACTATCTCGCAAAACGGGTGGGTCCCAATCGACAGTTACAATGGCAAATCCTCCAACAGTTTCTGTTGCTACAGTGATGTTTTCTGGTGGCGGTAGGTCTGCAATGAACAATTTAGATACCATTTAGATAATGAAATAGAGAGTACATGTAATGCAGCACAAATTACATATGAAACAAGGAATACAAAATCTTATGTAATGAAATAGCGAGCAAATGTAATATAGCATACAATGCGTATGTAAAAATGGAAGGACCATTTATGTCTTTTAATGCAAAATACATGTTAAAAAGCACACAAGACGAATGTAACGAGGCACATAACTCATGTAATGAAATAGAGAGCACATGTAATATAGCACACAATACGTATGCAACAAGGCACACAACTCTTATCTAATGTAATACGGAGCACATATAATACAGCGCACAAGACAAATGTAACGAGGCACACAACTCTTATCTAGTGTCATACAGAGCACATGTAATACAGCACACAAGACGAATATAACAAGACACACAACTCTTATATAATGAAATAAAGAGCATTTGTAATACAGCACAGAAGACGAATGTAACAAGGCACACAACTCTTATATAAGGAAATAGACAGCACATATAATACAGCACACAAGACGAATGTAACAAGGCACACAACTCTTATATAAGGAAATAGACAGCACATATAATACAGCACAGAAGACGAATGTAACAGACACAACTCTTATATAAGGAAATAGACATCACATATAATACAGCACACAAGACGAAAGTAACAAGGCACACAACTCTTATATAATGAAATAGAGAGCACATAAAATACAGCACACAAGACGAATGTAACAAGGTACACAACTCTTATATAATAAAATAAAGAGCATTTGTAATACAGCACAGAAGACGAATGTAACAAGGAACACAACTCTTATGTAATGTTATACAGAGCACATGCAGTACAGTACACAAGACAAATGTTACAAGGCACACAACTCTTATGTAATATCATACAGAGCACATGTAATACAGCACACAAGACGAATGTAACAAGGCACACAACTCTTATATAATGAAATAGAGAGCACATGTAATGCAGCACACAAGACAAATGTAACAAGGCACACAACTTTTATTTAATGAAATAAAGAGCACATGTTATACAGCACACACGAGGCACACAACTCTTATGTAATAAATATCAATAACATAAACAGCATCTACGGACCATTTATGTAAGAAATTACAAACCACTTATGACATACCAGAAAACCATGGATCTTGTAGCTCTACTGGTATAAATATGGATACATATGGAGCAATACAAATGTTGTAAAAGGCCTAAATATGATTTTTAACTTTAGTATCTAAAATGTCCTCAAGAAATCTAATCAGGCAAATACATTAAAGTTAATGTGTAAGTGATATCTATCTATTCCATCAAACCTCTTAAATTGTCCTTATTTGTGAGAACAGGTTGAATTTCATTTAGAAAAATTGCACAAAAAACTTGATATATCAAAGTCTGATATGTAGTCTTAAGCACAATAGGCATCATGATAAAACAGGTGACGCGATAACAAAACTAATGAATAATTAGATAAGGAAATTTGACAAATCCCCTTTTATGGTCAAAAGAGACCCATCCACACTGGATGTCATAGTACCACGCCTTAATTAAGTCTGAAAATTGATATTCATTATCGGTTAAGAGGAGTGGCGATATCAAGTCTTTCATAGATTTGAATAGGAAAATTTGACCCTTAATTTCAGACTAACTAGACATTATACTGAATAGCAGTGTTAGTACCATTTTTATATGATTTATTGATCAGGAGAAGAAGTGATAACAAGACGTTTTAAGATTTGCACCCACCCCCCCCCCCCCCCCCCCCCCCCCCCCCTCCCAATGGCTCCTATTGATAGGACAGAGCGGAATATTATGTTAGGACAACTCCATATTATGCTGAATACATACATGTTTATGGGATCTGAATGTGAATATATAGAATAGCGGTATAAAGGTAAACAAGGAAATAATAGGAAAGTTTTGACAAGGTCCCTAAAATGGCCCTTTTTGTCCAACCAGGCTGATTTTCATTTCAGACCAAATAGACACGATACTTAATACATCTGTGATAGGCCCATGTTTGTAAGATTTATGCCGAGGGAGGAGTAGCAATTTCATTGCTTTTGGACCCCTGAATAGCCTTTTCTGATTGGATAAGGCTAAATATCATTAAAGACCAAATACATGTTATGCTGAAAATATATATAAAGTCTAAAAGTGATTATGTAGTATGGTTTTGATGAAGCTTTCAGAGGTTTTGCAGAGAGTAAAAGCGTGAAATTTTACAGTCCCTAAAATGGCCCCTATTGTTTGGACGTTATACTGAATACACTAGTGGTAGTCCATGTTTATATGCCTTGTGGTTCAGGACGATTAGCGATAAAAAGATTTTACTATTTTGGCCCCTACAATGGCCCCTATTGTTTGGTCCAGGCTGAATTTCGCTTTTGATCAACTAGACGTTATACTGAATACACTAGTGGTAGCGAGGAGCAAGGAGGGTTCTTTAACGTGCCAACACCAACTGTGACACGGGACCTAGGTTTTTACTGTCTCATCCGAAGGACAGGAATGGCCAACCTCGGAGTGGCGCTTACGCGGCTCGAACCCGAGTCTTCCGATTCGCAGTCGAACACGCTAACCACTCGGCCACGGAGGCCCCCCTGTGTTCAGAAGACATCAGACATTGGCTTTGGGAAGAATGAGACATGCCTTGTTCAGTAGACGCCAAATGTTGGTTTGGGGTAGGATGATACATGCCTTGTTCAGTAGACGTCAAATCTTTGTTTGGGGTAGGGCGAGACATGCCTTGTTCAGTAGACGCCAAATGTGTGGTTGAGGTAGGATGAGACATGCCTTGTTCAGTAGACGCCAAATCTCTGTTTGGGGTAGGATGAGACATGCCTTGTTCAGTAGACGCCAAATGTTTGGTTGAGGTAGGATGAGACATGCCTTGTTCAGTAGACGTCAGATATTTGTTTGGGGTAGGGTAAAACATGTTTCGTTCAGTGGACGTCAGCTATTAGCTTTGTGGAAAGATGAGACACGCCTCGGTTTTTTCTTTACACGAGTTACACTGTGTGCTTATCTATAAGAATCATTTACAAATTCCTACAAGTAATAATAATAATAATAATAAGAAGAAGAAAATTATTATTATTATTATTATTATTATTATTATTATTATTATCAATACATACATACATACATACATTTTGAAAATTAAATATAAACATGAGCAGCAAACTTGAACTTAAATCTAGGCTGTATCGGTGATATATTAGCTCAATTTATCCTTGTGAAAAAAGAGAAATATCAAAAATGACAAAAGACACTAAGTACTTTGTTTGGTCTTCACGTAGCCCTAATACAAATCAGTGACACAAATGTACTCATTTGTGGAGAATGACTCATGATACAAAATAAACCCTTTATTATAGTTTCGATATTGTAGACGTCTAAGTATAATTCATGCGTGGATCCAGGAATTTTTTTTTTCAAGGGGGTCCAACTTTTCTAAGAGGGAGTCCAACTTGTGGTAAGGAAAAACCCAACCCTGTTACAACGAGCATCTAAGTACAATTGACAAATGGTGATGCATATTTTGCCAATCAGGGGGTGTGAACCCCTTGACACCCCACCCATCAAAGTATAATTGACAAATGGTGGTGTATATTTTGGCAATCAGGGGGTGTGAACCCCTTGACACCCCCATGTCTAGATCCGCGCATGAATAATTTTTGACAATCATGAGTGCGTGTACTTCTGTTGAATCTGATTAAGTCGGTAACATCATAGATTAAAGTTCTAAAGGAATTCCAATGTTTTAATGTTCAATGTCTTGATCATTCTCCCACTATAGTGCAGCCGCTCGGTGAAAAAATTGTGCACATTTTCAGGAAAGCATGAAACTTGGCACAATTATTCTTTTAGTTATCCTTTACAATTATAGCTATGTAACCACCTCGAAAATTCAAAATGGCCGTCATTTTCAAGATGGCGGCCAAATTTCTGATTGTTCATAGTTAACCCATTCAACATATCTGCAATGGGTACATATATTGGAATGAAATTTGGTATACAGATGCATCATGAGAGTATCTCAAGTCAATTACTAGTATGGTAACGATCAAATAATCTTTATTAGAGTTACACCCCTTGAACTTTGAAAATTTCCAATATTTCATAGTTTCCGTTCAATATTTCTGCAAATGAATCACAAATTGAAAAGTAATTTGGCATACCGTTACTTTATTATAATATTTAGGTCAAGTTTTAATTCGGTCATGATCAGTAAATTTTAAGAGAGTTATATCCCTTGAATTTACAAAAATTTCCCAGAATTCTCTTTATTTTCAGTTCAACATCTCTGCAAATGGTGCACATTTTGAAATGAATTTGGTAGATACATTATGATGACATGTTTGCCATCAGAGTTTGTGTCAGATTTATGCCTTTTGATCTCAATTAATTTGCAATAGTGTACAGGTTTTGTTAATGGGTGTAGGAGGCATAGCTGTTCTACAAACTTCATGTACTCTTGTTTTTAAGTCTTACCATATATTTACAATTTTCTTTGTTATATCTTCATGAGAAAAAAATCACTATGCCCCAAATCTTTCCTTTGAATCTTCGTTCATTTTCGTACATGTGATTTTTTTTCTTATTTATATATGGGGAATATTTTCCCTTTGAATGAACGGTAGTTTTCGATGTGAGTAATTACAAAATGCTCTAGTAATTCCGTCTTTTGTCAAGCTGTACAAGTTTATGAAAATACGAAGTCAAAATTTGATATATTAACAAAGCTACCAATATATAAATATTTAGAGAAAAACCCATCTATTCATTTAAAAATGTGTAGAGGAAACACATTTTCTAACCTTTATTTTATGACCATAACCTGTCACAATAAATACTCGATAGAAAAAGACTGATCTTTCGGAAAAAACAACAAACACATCCTCCAACAAAAATATTCATGCTTTTGGCAAATAAGTTAAAAGTCAGGACATCAGCAAAAAGTAAAAACTGTATTTTTTCATTTCTAGTAATGGAACAGACGGTGAAGCTAACACAAAACTCATACTCAGTCCTGCGGATGCTGTCAGAAATGAACAGAAGATAGTCATGATTAGATCGCTCTACATCAATGCTGTTTTATTGTCCAAATCAAGTATTACTGAGGTCAACCTTGAACAGTTTTTGTTGTTGTTTTTTTAGATTCAAGTAAATTCTTACTTTATTTATCTGTACCCATGGAATCCCTAGATTAATAGGATTTATTAAATCAAAACCCTCTTTTTATTGACTACGACTAGGTGTCTTCATGTGCAAACAGAGGCAAGAAGACAAAGGTTGGAGACAATTGACAATGACACCCTGAACAGTTAACAACTGTACATCATTTAGAGCCATTCTGTGCCATTTCGTATGACAACGATTGAATGCATTTGAGTTGATGATGAACGAAAGTTCCTATTTATCAGAAAGTGTTGACTAATCGAAATTTCTCCTCTAAATTCAATTATATTTCTCAAAATTGTAAAGAAATCAGTTCTTCCCAGACAGATTCTAGTTGGGGAAAAACGTTTTACCAAGTCCTGGTACGATCAATCCATTTTACTTGGGCTGGTTTGGAGACAAACACGGAGGGCTTGAGGCCATATCTTAACTTAACTGGGGCTTCTTTTCAGGTATACAATGAACCCGTGACCAGTGGATGAAAAAACAATCAGGAGTGCCGTTGAAGACGCAAATGTGTTGTTTTTGGTAATCCTAATTAGCTGTATACCATCTAGACAAGGTACCGATTTCTTCACAGATTACATGTACATCAACAATGTGTAATTACCTCGAGAGAAGAGGGTTTCAAATCAGTTATTCCATTTTTATGAAATCTGGTCTTCTTTTGCAGCTGTAGAATTATAAGATAACAGGAGGAACCGATTAAGATTTTTGTCAGATTTGTTCGCTACACCAAAAACACATTATCAATAAGAAAAGTGAAGTAAAGTAGATTCTTTTATTGTTTTCCTTGGATTGGGAATGGGAAATAACCCACGTGATAATTTTCATTGTAGTGTATAATACTGAAACTGTAAAGTTTCCAAACAGTTTTTCAAAAAAAAAAAGAATCAAACCGACCCATTAGGGAAAACATGCTTGAATTACGTCAGCTATGAGTTATTGAACGAAGAAAAAAATCATTGGATATTTTCTTACATTCAAGGGGTGTAACTCTCCTAAAAATTGTTTGATCTAACCAAATTTGACCTGAAATTATTATGATATATTTGTATGCCATTTTTTCAATATGTGAATTCCTTGCAGAGATATTGAATGGAAACTATGAATTATAGACATTTTCCAAGTTCAAGGGGTGTAACTCTAATAAAAATTATTTGATCGTTACCAAACTAGTACTTGACCTAGATACTCTCATGATGCATCTGTATACCAAATTTCATTCCAATATGTGCATCCATTGCAGATATATTGAACGGTTTATCTATGAACTATCCAATATTTGGCAGCCATCTTGAAAATGGCGGCCATTTTTAATTTTCGAGATGGGTCTATAGCTATAGTCTTAAAGGATGGCTAAACGAATAATTGTGCCAAGTTTCATGCTTTCCTTAAAATGTGCACAATTCATCCCAATTTTGGCCTCTTTCGACTGGATTTCTAGTAAAAATGTGGGAGAGGTCAGGTGATTGTTTGATCCGCAAAGTAAGTGTGACTGTGAACAGATTTATTGGTGTTATGTCGGGAATGCCATATAGAATTTTGTACCGGGGTCAAAGGTGAAACTACGTCAGGAGAAACATGCACAGTAATTCATCTTCCTTGACATTTTATACTCGTAGTAGGCACTACAGCTCACAAGTACGACAAAGTGCGACTACACTCAGAGTAGAGCTATACCAGGTATAGTTCACGAGACCTTTGATTCTACGACTCAGGAGACCGGGGCCATAGGCGAATATAAACTAATTTTTTTAAAAAATAATCTCATTCTCAAAATGTAAGAATTTACTCAACTGAGTAAAAGTTAAATTTTTCAGTTCATAAAACAATCAGCTCACGAGAAGATTGAAAACAGAATGAAATAAGATTTTATAAAAATAAAAACCTTTTGACTATCAACCTATCTGGCTGTCAAAGGAAATGTGCGATTTGAAGCGCCTTGGTCATCCCTATAGAATGATATAAAGACCAATGTCCATTACATGTAGGTGTAATGAAGGTAACGACAAAAAGGGGGAAAACCCAGAGGTGGGATCAGGTGCCATGGAGGAGTAAGCATCCCCTGCTGAGTCAACAATCAAACTTAAATGTCATAAATGAGAAACGAATTCTTGTCAAAAATCGGTATAGAAAACCATAATCGTACAAGTTATTCAACAATCCAATCAGTTGTTCTTGTTGTATAGGTGCTTAACGTCCCACTCAAGAATATTTCACTCATATGGAGACGTCATCGTGTGCCGGTGAAGGGCGACAAATTGTGCCTATGTTCGGCACTTATGCCCGTAGAGGAAGGGGTTCTTTAAGGTGCCAACACATTCTGTAACACGGGACCTCGGTATTTATTGTCTCATCCAAAAGACGGGGACAGCGAACCGCGGAGTGGTGCTGCGCGGATTCGAACCCCGGGCCCTTCGATTCGAAGTCGAACACGCTAAACACTCGAACACGGCAGCCCCACATTCTAGTCAGTGAAACATTTCAATGGCAAAGAAGGTCGTTATAGTGACTGTAAAGTCTGAATCACTATGAAGACAATCTTTCAGTAAGTAGTTTGCGTCTGAATAAAAATGTTCACATGTAGACCATGACATGGTATATCGAATCATCTGCGATACAAATACTTTGCATATATATTGATTCAGATAATTTAATGCTCTTTTATTCATTCAACAACGGTTAATTTTACGTCCCGATCGATTGTGACCTATATACATGAATAGAGCTCAATTCTTTAAGATCTTTAAACCCAAGTAAAAAGGAGTGATTTCTGAGACAAGTTCAGCTTTACTTTAGCAATGTTCAGATGTCCCCTCTTGAACCATGAACTCAAGGTGGATATGACCTTTCAATAGGCAGCTGATCCCGACTCTGTGATGTCAGAGGCGCTTATTTGTCCTGTATTTAGACAGAATGTATATTTTGCATCATCGACTTAAAATAGCGAAGTATATCAATTTATATATAATCATTAGCATCATTGAAATAGAAAGTGAATATCTATGTGCTAGTACTTTTACTTGTTTCCTATTGGTTTATTTTCTTGGCGATATGAAAAAGCATTTATACAAAAACGATAGTGTCCTATCAGGAACAATAAGTATTGCATGTGCGAATCCAGGATCTTATTTCAAAGTGGGGGGAGGCAGGGTCAAGAAAAAAATCAACCCTCTTTAACTGAGCATCTAAGCATCATTGACCAATCATAAACATATATGGAATATCCTTTGCTAATTTCAGGAGAGGGGTTTGATCTGCGCATAAAATGCGATGATATTTCTTAATTATAAGGTAAAGCCCACAGTGACAAATAAACTGAAATACACAACCTTGTGTAATATTTTATAATAATAGAACCGTGGAAAGGAAAAGGTTTACGACGAATCTTATACTAAAACCATATTTAGGGAGTCCCAGCACTAAAGTTCATTTATAACTCTCTCTCTCTTTCGAACTTCACCGTGTGCCAGCGGAGGGCTTCAGATTTTGCCTATGCTTGGCCCTTATGGTCTTAGAGCCGGGGGGGGGGGGTTGAACGTGCCAACACCTACTGTGACGGTGTGACCTCGGTTTTTACTGTCTCATCCGAATGACAGGGACGGCCAACGGCAGCGTAACGCTGCGTGGATTCGAACCCCAGACCCTTCGATTCGAAATCTAACACGCTAAACACTCACACTACGACAAAAACTCAAATAAAAGTATAGTGGAACCCGGATGTAATGAACCCAATAGGGATTTATAGATTTATTTCTTTTAAATAAAAACGGTACAGGGTTTTCAAAATAATTGGGTTAAAACAGAAACAAAGTATTCTAGGCAAGAAATTGAAGTCATTTCAAATTAAGCAGGATTTATATATATCAGGGTTAAGTATATGTCGGTTCCACTGTGCGCCAAAGTTTTTCAGCAAACTTTAACTTTTGCGGTGGCAAAGCCGAAAAAATCCGTTACTAGAAAATCCGGACGGATTATTTTTTTCCTTGACCTAATCGACTTGAAATAATTAGAAAATGCTCTTATCAATCATTCCGAATCTTAAGAATTCTTTACACGTAGATTTTAGACAGACAAGTGTCAATTTCGCTATGATTTCCCGATTCAACCATTGCGAATTGGAAGAGAGAAACTATTCTGTATGGTAAGGTAACATACCTGTCAATCACTCACTACACAGGTGTGAGTAATACGACACTTGTCTTTAACCCGTCCAACCCCAAGTATAAGAATGGTATGCTCATTTCTATTGTCTGGACCAGTCTATTTTGGTTGCTGGTGTTGAAAGGGTTAAATACGGGAATTCCGAAATTTTTCGTTGAATGTACAATTGTTTAATGTCCCGCTCTAGAATATTTGACTTAAATTGACAGGCTAAAATGTATCCTCCCTAGGGGGACAAAAAGGCGAGTCTTTTATAGCAACCTCTTACTTAGGAAAAAGGAAAACAAGACTTTATATAACAACCTCCTTAGGTACACAAGAAAACCAGACTTTATATAACAACCTCCTTAGGAACACAAGAAAACCAGACTTTATATAACAACCTCCTTAGGAACACAAGAAAACCAGACTTTATATAACAA
>JACSZP010014856.1:0-24820 GCA_016161895.1 Pinna nobilis | reverse complement strand
ATCAGCCCCTGTCTAAAAAACCAATCAGCTACTCGCTTGGCCTTCAGAAGAAAGGCCTTGTAATATGAAATTGCTCTGGCTTACATAAACTTTTTAAGAAAACACCGATAACTGGTGACGATGGGATATTGCTAGCAATGAAGGGAAATGGTGAGAAGCTTGAATTAAAATCGTCATGAAACCCTACCTAAAAAAACCCTTGACATATTACATAGCAGAAAAAGACTGATAATTTCTGGTAAATGTACCGGTGTATATCAAATTATTTAAATGCTTTAATTTTGAAATTCAGATAAAAAGTCAAGAATTTAAATTCATGTGAAAAAGATCCCGAAATTCTTTAAAGTAACAGGAATTTTAAGTCATATGTCTTTCCTTTTTTTCACAATTTTGGAGTGATTAAGCTTGGTCGGAGACAGGTCTGTACTAATTGGTTCAGAATTCAATGTTAATTTTATTGTAAAATAATTTGACAAGAACGAATTGTATGCAGCGGAAGCAGGCGTGGGAATAAAACTTTCGTTGAATCCAACGTTTTCTATTTCCGTTGTGATAAAATCTACAGGATAGGTTATATTGCTAAGTGGGATATGGATCTCCGACAGGAAACAGCACTCATACAGCCTACGACTTTTTTTCCAACACGTTCAAGCATTCACATGACGTCGTTAAATCCCAATAATTTCCCTGTTAGTAGCCATCAAAACAGGCTTATATTTCAAATTTTGGAATGTCAGTTGTTTCACATCACTTCTTTGACATCGGGATCGAGATGTCGAGAAATTAGCCTATGTCCGATGACATTTTGATATGTTTTTCCTTCCCACTGGTTTTCACTGATTTACCTATACAGTGGCCTTGAGAATTCCAAATTCAGATTACATGTCTGTTGAAGTGATTGTCATTGATTTTGATTACCGATTTATCTCGGTGCGTGTCTGTTGTTCTGGGAATTATTTGTCAATGAAAGTTGTTTGCATAGTAAACAAAGAAATGCAGCATTCATGTTGGTTTATGGGTGTTTAATGCAATAGAGGATATATTTATGACAATGCTGTGGATGAATTGAATTAGAATTTGTCTCAGTCGTTAGTGTGTTTGTGATCGTGATCTTGAGGTCGTGGGTCAAATCCGCGCCGTACTGTTATGGGCTTTTCCTGTCTCTCAGATGAGAAAATGAAAACCGAGGTACCGTGTCATTGTAGGCACGTTAAAGAACTCTCCCTGTTCGTTTGTCATAAGTGTCGAGCACTGGCCAAATGTATCACCCTTCACCGGAACAAGGTGACGTCTTAATGTAAGTGAAATATTCTAAATAAGGACGTTAGAAAATACAACCTACCAACCAACCTGACGGCGCACATAGGATAACGTGCGGTAGAGAAACTACAGTATTAAATCATGAAATAGCATGAACATAGGAGACACATTGCTTTATTAAAACCCCGTTTACACTTCTAAAGTTTTCTTGTGCAAGTTTTCTTGGTCAAAGTTTTTGACGGAAACTTTGACAGTGTGAACGGTCAAAGAATACTTTGATCAAAGTCCGTCAAAGAACTTTGACGGAATATAAACTCATCCTATTTTTCTTTAAACTTTGACCGACTTTGACAAATCAAAACAGAGAATCGATATGGCACGATTTTCCTGATTACGTAGTAGCCTAACACATTATCGCAAGATATCCGTAAAAGATAGATTTATATGGACAAATCAAAAAGAGGAACTTATTGACATTGGACAGGGTCCTCTACTCGAAACTCCCACAGAAGTGTTTTATATTACATGTAGCTTGACTTTCGTTTCCTTTACATCTAACTTTTAGCTCATCTCCTCCTCTTTACCCGTACCCTATTTCGTGTTCGGCGTCTTAGAATAGATATACTTGTACATAAAATGCACAAATAAACGCTGAAAATGTCATCCTCAAGCACATTTACATGATACTTTTGCATATTTCCAGCGTTTTCTTGTCCGAGTCGTTCAAAAAACTGTGTGAACAGGCAACTTCGTCAAAGGAAACTTTGATAGTGTGAACGGAGCTTTACAACCATAAGTTCATTACTTGTCCTCCTGCGTCAGTTTAGACTGAGCAAAATGAGGTATGTTGTATTCCAAGTGAAAATTAGCAGGCAAAATTAAAATTTCAAAACTTTCACTATATTTCAAATTTGAGAAAATGTCTAATTTGGTAATTGTCGCAATCGGGAAGAAGAGTGTGGGATTAGATATACGACAAGGGGAACACAGACCCCATCAACTGTAAAAATCGGTATTTTATAACGATTAAACAGGTTATTAAGTCGGCCGTAAAACTTTTATAGTATAACACAGGCCTCACAAAAAATTGGGTGGGAGTTCAGGCTACGGAAGGGCATGACACCCCGTTCCAAGTGCGGCACCCATCGTGTAACCTGTGCTAAAATGTCCCATTCAGCAAGTCATAAACGGTAAAAATGTCGGGACTAGGTGTATGGCAAGGGTGACAAATTGCCTCATCTATAAAATCGATATTTTATAACGATCAACCAGGTCATGATGGCGATCGTTAAACTTCAATGGTAACACGAACCCCACTAAAACCGGGGATGAGTTCAGGTGCACCAGAAGAGTAAGCAACTCCTGCTCCCCGCGCGGCACCCGCCGTGTCACAAGTTTTCGCCGTGTCACATACCAAATACGGTCATAAGTCACAATGGGTGATGGTCATAAATAAGAAAAAGGTGGGACGGGATTAGGTATGCGACAAGGGGAACATATCCCACATCATCTGTTTTACAGAGTTATCATATAGATCCACCAAGTCGTGATGGCGGACGTAAAACTTCCGAATGGATGACTTCAACGTAACTTTTAAGAACCCTTGGTTAAGCAACTTCTTTGTCAGCAGCAAACCTCTATCCAATGAATCCTGATAGGAAACGCATGCTCTGGAATACCATATCAACTGAGAGATGTATATTCTATACGAAGGTGCTGCGGGAATATTGCTGCTTAAAAATGGAAAGTTCACAATAGGGAAATCGAAGTCGTCTCTTTTGTCGTATAGTTTTGTTCTCAAACGCCCCTCTTTGTCAATCTCCAGGTGTAGATCAAGGTATGAAGTAGACCTGGCAGTTTCCGTGGTGTCCTTTATTTCAAGCTCATTTACTTATTATACGGGGCCTCCGTGGCCGAGTAGTTAGCGTGTTCGACTTCGAGCCCAGGGGTCCGGGGTTCGATTCCCGCAGCGCCACTCCGCGGTTGGCCGTCCCTGTCTTTCGGATGAGACAGTAAAAACCGAGTTCCCGTGTCACAGTAGGTGTTGGAACGTTAAAGAACCCTCCCTGCTCTACGGCCAGCAGTGCCGAGCACAGGCAAAATTTGTCGTCCTTCACCGGCACACGGTGACGTCTCCATATGATTGAAATATTCTTGAGTGGGACGTTAAACAACAACGCAACAACAACAACTTATTATGAAGTTATTGCGCGATTACGATATGACTTCCTCTTGCGTAACTTCCGCGGTAGTACATAACACAAGTTTGCTTCGCCTTAGATCGGTCGTGCTGTTTTCTTTTCGATTTAGGTATATATAGACTGATCTTGCTCAACTGGGTGCAAGTTCTTTTTTTAGATAATGTGTCTAGATCAGGACTACAATTAAGATCAACTTACGACTTATTCTTACCGGAACAAAAAGAAGGGTAGTACGACGTTGATTTTTGACAGTATAATGAGAAATGAATTGTCGAAATCAGCTACGATGCTAACATTCCTCCAGGAGTCGATATACACACCCAGTGTAATTGACAGACCTCTGAAAATCAAGAAATGGAAACAGGCACCACGGAGGAGGAAGCGACGTGATCTTTGTTTGACCAGTTGGACTGTAAAAAAGAAAAAAAATCTAAGAAAATCATTTGATTTTTTTCCCAGTTATTTTATTTACTTTTTTTGACACATAAACCTAATAAAATGAGCATCAAAACATGTTGTTTGAAATATTGAAGTTAAAGAATTCCAAACACTTTATCCATCTAGCATGTAAAAGATAATGATAAACCTTTTGACTGTTGTTGCGATTGCCAAATTCAATATTTCTTTTATGCATTAAATCATTCGTCACGAAAATTGTTGGAACAATTAAGAAAAGAGATAACAGAATGAAATGTTTGTGGGATGTGACATGTGGATAGATATCGGTCACTCATTACTATACACTCATATGACAATCAGCGATCTTCAATGTGATCAAAATAATTTCAACAATTCAAAATTATCGTTTTGCGGGGCAATTAAGATGATAATGCACTGAAAAGACTCAAGAACAATATTAAGATCATTATTACATATAACCTGTCACATATTGATTAAATTATCTTATTTTGATTATTGAGGGATTCCTATCTTGTGAACTTGTCGAAAAAATAATAATACCGTCTGTTGTGGACGTGTGAAACAAAACAACATTTTACTCGCTCCATTGAAGGTGTTGTTAAGAATGAAATAAGCCAAAATCGGTTTGTCACTTCAAACGGACAGACGTATTCAATATATCCTGTAACAAATTTTCTTGCATTTGTACTGATTGATTGAGAACACGCATATATACACAAGAGCACACAGAGCGTCAATTACAAGTCCACGTGCGTACACACATTCACACTGATGTACACATACATGTGTGCCCACTTTAAGGCATACTAACATAGAGGTACACTCACAGAGAGAGAGAGACACTCAGAGAAAACAAGCAGGTGCATGCACATATAGGAACACATGCTTACACACTTGACACAGTTACGTCCCTTAAACTTAGAAAATGTCAAATAATTCAGTTCGGTGGTGCACATATTGAAATGAAATTTGCCATACAAATACATCAGGAGAAAATCGAGTTCGAGATCTCGTATGATTACGAGCAACACAATTGAAATGTTCGCCCCTTGAACCAATATAAAATAACTCAAATCCCATTCATGCTCACTGCAATGGATTCACATATTGAAATGGAATATGACACAAAAATATATCATGAGGATATCTAGGTCTATATCTCATATGGTTATAACCAACCATTTTTGACAAAGTTATGCCCCTTGAACTTAGAAATTTTCATATCATTCAGTTTCTGTTAACACGCAGATAATAGAAAAGTTACTCAAATGAGAAAATATAAGGAAAATTCATAAATCGTGCACGTTAGGGCCACCGTGGCCTGGTGGTTAGCGTTTTAGTCTTCTGATCGCGAGCTCGTGGATTCGAATATAAACCACGATGTGGTTGACCACCCCTGTCTATCAGAAGATACAGTAAAAACCCAGATCCAGTGTAACAGAAGGTGTTGGCACGTTTAAGATTCTTGAGTGGGACGCTAAACAAAAATACAATCATATAACTAACAAAAAACAATATTATCCACAAATCTGTGGCTTAATCGTCTTATGTTGGAGAAAGCAGAGCAATGGAAACTAGTACACAACGCTTCTGGCAACCATAGCTTCCCATCAAGCGTTGTCAAGTTTTTTTGTTTTGTTTTTTTGTTGTTTTTTTTTGGTGGGGGTGTGCAATAAGGTTTCTGCAAGATAAAATTGGAGTAAAAGAAAACCCTTTTTGATTAAGCTGACTTTTCGAACTTCAGACTCTAATAAAGCATGCTGAAATACAAGCCATCTGTTTTGTTCACAGATGCGACCCTGTTACATGAATATGGAAACGAGCCAATAGAGTGGCGTCGACTGGTGCAAGTGCCAAAATTTGACGAGTCCACGCGCCAAGAGGATAAGAATTATTTGTGTCCGGTCGCATTGACAAATTGACAGACTGACGAATTCAGGAATTCTGGAACATACATTTTATTTAGTAAACCATTTTTAACCTCTGCCAATAAGCCTTTATTATTTCCTCCTAGATTTCATGAATCAGCTGACTTCCATCTTCAACTTCAAAAAACTTGCTGACAAAGAAGCAATCTTTTTTTTTTGTTCACAGCTGCGACCCTGTTACATGTTTACTGGTGATTTCTATTTTGATTTGAATGCAAATTCCATAAAAAATCTCATGTTACCTAAAAATTATTCATTCACAAAGCATTTCTGCCGTTGTTTGAATGAATGTTTTAATCTAAAATACACTGAACTAAAAAATCAGGACAATCGTGGTGAAGTGATGTAATGTATCATGTTCTACATATATAACATATACATGTATGATGTTCATTTATGATGTACGCCTCATGTTTTTGGTAATCGTCAATAAACATGTGAATTTGAATTTTTAATATCCTAAAAACTTTCGGTAAGGCCGCTCAGGATCCGTTGATCTAATTAATTTCTGGCCCACTTCTGGATTAGTTTTGATATACCAGAGTTGCATTTACACCAATTCTTGTTTTTTTCCTTTTCATAACCAAAAAATTATCAATTTAAAAATGAAGACGTCATATCGTCGTCAGCATTAGACGTCTTATGTTTAAGATATGCCCTATTTGTTTACCCCGTTCAGAGCCCAATTGAACTAAAATAAATCTGACCTTCACCTAACTAAAAACCTCATGGTTCATGGAATCGGAAACCGTTGAAGAGCAGACGATTTTGACTTGTTTAATTTCTGTTTCTAGAATTTTTACAATTGAGATAAGGTAACTAGCGAATTTGGCGCCAAAATGTATCATTATCTCTAGTTATCGCATTATTCCTAATTATTCGTGTAGAAATCGGCAATAAAAAAATATGACCAGCTCAGATGCATGTGCATGTTTGAATATGTAAATGAGCAAATGACATTATCTATCAGTCTCAATCGCCCAATTTTGAGAGCTATCGAAAACATGCCATAACTATCGATGACATAATATCTGACTACATATGGAAACGAGCCAATAGAGTGGCGTCGACTGGTGCAAGTGCCAAAGTTTGACGAGTCCACGCGCCAAGAGGATAAGGATTATTTGTGTCTGGTCACATTGACAAATTGTCTGACAAGCAGATAGACGACTTTAAATACTAGAACATACATTTTATTTAGTCGAGCATTTTTAACCTCTGCCAACAGATTTTGTCATCAAACGTTTGAGATAATACTTAAGTCAAATACAACAATGCTAATCATGAGCAATGACTGCTATTGTCATGTGTTCACGCATGCGCGATCGATTCTTTGACTGATATCTTTTTATTTATTTTTCATCAACGTTCATGTATGAAATGGTTATGGAAGAACAAAATGCATGATCTATCATTACAGCTTAAGTAAAGACTTTGACCTGTAAACTGTATTCATTAATAAGCTATTGAATGGCAAGTCCAAATAAAGTCTATCAGTATCTGTACGTGGTCTTGAAATATTTTACCTGAAAGTTCAAATGAAAAAGAAAAAACGTGAAAAGTTGAATAATGAAAAAGCTTTTCGTATCAGTTTCTCTTAAATTTGATCATTATTACATTGTTTTTGTGTATTATATTTCTTAGTATGGTTTCAGAATTGGGCACATGACATTGATTTTCTTTGAAATCTGTTTCTGTCAAATGACAGATAAATGACATTCAATTACAATGTAGAGCAAATTCAGAACAATGAGAAAGCATCTTTTCTTGTCCTTTATGACTTCTTCGTGGGAATAAAAACAAGGAATATGGTTATATCGAAAATATATTTAAGGAAACGGCGTCTATAGTTCTTATTTTTTTGCGTTATACTTAAGAACCGTGGTCCAAATTATGCTTGACTATACTACTAATAAAAATAATGATAATAAAAATAATAATAATAATAAAAATACCTACTCAGAATATGAATATATTACTTAATATTATAACCTGAAATACACATGCATTATACACAACAAGGCTAAATAAAATTAAAGAAGAACCAAATGACATTCGAAAATCTAAGTCCATAAATATGACAAGTTTTGAATAAAGATCGGTCTCAACTTGGACAACAAATGCAAATTCTTAGGCAGTAGGACTAGGTGTCGGGAAGCAGTCATATCCCCCTATTGACATACCATACCCGTTCCACGGAAACCTAAACCGTTCGGTAAAATGACGATTTCAGTTGAAAAAGCCATATGCTCTTGATCTAATTACAGAAGGTAGTCAATGTAAATAGTCATGCTCAAGAGTATTCAGCATCCTAGAAACCTTCACACACGTGGTTGCGAAAATAGTCTCGTGATTCGCTTCATAAAATTTCTTGAAATTTCTGGATTTAGAGTAATCACCACTAGAAATATCTGGTGTTAATCATTGTCGTGTGTGCCCTAAAGGTATCCGAGGATTGGATTTCCAATTTAATGTTGATTCAATAAAGTGTGCGCTGTAGCAAAGAGAAATTTTGAAAATGTATGAAATAAATCACAAGGACATTTATCAACAAGGAAGAATAGTCTTTGTTACACATGGTAATATGGTTCCATGAAACTTTGTTGCCACAAAAAACTGAGTTACACGAAAAAATGTGGAACTCATATGATTTGTATTCATACACTCGAAACTTCTGCGATTTCCAATTGTTCTTCCGTATCCTACTGGACATACTACTTTGAACATCCATTCTCCTTTATTTGTTGTTCCTAAGGGGCCGACTGGTTAGCGTGTTCGACTTCGAGCCGAGGGGTCCGGGGTTCGATTCCCGCAGCGGCACTTCGCGGTTGGCCGTCCCAGTCTTTCGGATGAGACAGTAAAAACCGAGGTCCCGTGCCACAGTAGGNNATATTCTTGAGTGGGACGTTAAACAACAACGCAACAACAACAAATTCTAAGTGCACCATTGTATCGATTAAAGTTAAGATTAACAATTAAAAGAGCTAGAGCAGATTTGTTATGATTTATTAGCCACCCATCGGTGGCCGGCCTGGGCTCTTTGGATTTCTGCCGTATGTGATAATCAAGGGGATACCTAGCCATCCATAGATTTAATCCAATCTCTGATTTTACAAGGGACCGTATATTATATCCCTAATTTCTTATTGATATATGCCTCCGTTCCTGTGTCATTTATATTCGTCACCTGATTTTAAGTTATATTCTGATGTGACCCCTAGTAGGAATCTCAAATATAACGCCGACAAACAAGTGTGTATAAAAATGAAAATTGGAATCGAATTTGTTGCATAAAACAGAGGGTTTTTTCACAGAAATAAAGTGAATAGACTCCGTGTTCTTATTGCTAGGCCTATCGTTATCTAATGCTTGCATGTTTCGGATCAGCCATGTTTATCTAGTTTTGTGATTTCTCTTCAGATTGGCGATATAGTTGTTGACCCAACAGAAAGTGGAGCAAAATAACGCACCGCCGTTTAAAAATATTAGTTATGTCTGGGAGGAAATAGAACGATATGGTGTCGCGTCCTTGAAATTGATTGTATACTGTCTGACATAGGTACATTTACAATGCATGTTATTTAAAACAAAACAGATTAATTACGACAGACAAATAAAATACCACGATTATTCTTTTCTGTAAATAGTTATAAAAATGAACACAAAGCAATAGAAACACAAAGCTCCATCCACTAAGTGGGTTTTGTCTTGTTTTGGATTTGGTCGATACAAACTGAATGAACTGCAGACGAAAAACACGTGCTTTAAACCTTTTCAAATTAATTTTCAGACATGAATTCAATGAGTTAACGTTGGAAGAGAATTCAAGTTTATGTAATATGATCACAAATCTTTATCACACTCTTTAAGCATTATTTCATATATCTAGTACGACCAGGATAAAGGTATCAAAGTTAAGGCAAGTGTATTCTTTAATACTATGTTGATTTATTTAGAAACTTTTATTTAGTTATACCACAGAAAGAAAACACCTTTACCGTGATTGATACAGATTACAAATCTATCTGGGGTCTCCGTGGCCGAGTGGTTAGCGTGTTCGACTGCGAATCGGAAGATCCGGGTTCGAGTCGCATCAGCGCCACTCCGCGGTTGGCCGTCCCTGTCCTTCGGATGAGACAGTAAAAACGAGGTCCTGTGTCACAGTAGGTGTTGGCACGTTAAAGAACCCTGCCTGCTCTACGGCCATAAGTGCCGGGTATAGGCAAAATTTGTCGCCCTTCACCGACACACGGTGACGTCTCCATATGAGTGAAATATTCTTGAGTGAGACGTTAAACATCAACACAACAACAACAACAAATCTATCTGACCCCATCTGACTTGTCTTCTCCCTCCTTGTGCCATAACACCCTTTTCTTTTTCCATTTAAAATATTTTCTTATTTTCTTATTGACCTGAGCAATATTCCTAAATGCATCCCATGGCACTGTATATCATTATTCCTAATGTAATTGAATACTGAGTTTACAGAGGTCCGTGTTTGTCCAAAGTTCCCCACATTAGCATATTGCCTTTTCATGCCATATATAAACACAAATTTTTTGTTATTGATTATTAAAGACCGTATAAGTGTATTTAAATTCAAAAGTATTTCAGCCATAACATGACAAGGCCAAGCTGGTAGACGTATTACACATTTCAATCTAAATTAAGGACAAAGTCCTACTTAGTACCGGGTCACGTTGGAAATGTTTTCTGACACTTGACTCAGAGAGTTTATACTGTCTCATCTGAAAGGTTAAAAACCGGTCATTTTCTAGGCCTTGTCCTAAGATTTGAACACATTGATGGTACCGCGGGAACAGCTCTGCCTTGTTCTAACACCGTGTCTGGACTTTGACCATCTGGTTCTATTTTTGGCACCAAAAGTTATCGGATTCGCCAATGGGAATAGAGATATCTCTTGGGAAACCCCCTTTCCCTTATTCAATACATTAAATACATAAGGAATAAATGAGATTAACCTTATACTCATCAGCTGTATTTACTTTAAACAATACAGATTAATAATGTTCCCTTCTTATCTACGGTATTTACATGAATTTAAGCGGGGCCGCTGCAGTAAGCCTGCTCTACATCTGATCGTGATGTTCCGGGTTTGAGTCCAAGACACGCTGCGGTTGGTTGTCCTTGTCTTTCGGATGAGACAGTAAAAACGGAGATCACGTGTCACAGTAGTGTCGGCACGTTAAAAGCCCTCCCTGCTCTACGACCAAAAGTGCCAGGTATAGCCAAAATTTGTCGCCCCGAAAAGCAATACTTGTAGTTGATGGTTAGAGCTAGTTCTTGTAAGTAGAGGAATAAGAACTAGGCGGAAGGTTACAGATTTATGCATTCTTTTATTTTGTCGTTGACTTATTGGATTTGGAATGCCCCTTGGTATCTTCTACTTCACACCTTTTGGTAAAATTGGTCATAAACTTGTATTAGAAAGCTGCAGAAAATACCGATTACACGGTATATATTATAGATGAAATTAGCATGCTTTGGGAAGAAAAAATACTCTTTTTTGTGTTTATTTAATGTTTTGTCTGACCTAATGGCTCGTTTTATATGTGTTCTTCTGAATCGAATTGTCTTTTATTTCCATATTAATTATAAAATGACTTTGGTACCAGGCGAATTGAGTTGTGGGTTGATTCATCACAAACTGAAGCAGAGAAACAGAGAAACAAATAATAATCCACCCCCTTGCTGTTGACTCAGAAAATGTCTGGAGAAATAAGTTTATTACTATTAGGATGTGGTTATCATTACTAATCTGCCCACCAACCTATGAGAATAGTATTTACTGGTATTGTCATGATAGACAATGATCATATCACAACAAAATATATTTACATGTCAAATTTACTTTAGAAGGTTGTGTATCATGTCTACATTCAAGTGAAGTATACTTGAATGGTGTATTGAAAAACAAGTAAACGAAATAATACAGAAAAATCATTTAAAAGTGACTTAGAGCATAAACAGAAAACGTTGATTTAGTTATTGATGATGCAGGCAATTATGGCCAGTGTTTAATCGGTTAAAATTTATAACACACCGTCATTGGCCGAGGAAAGACAATTGACCCTTAGTACAACAAGAGGCAAAGTTTGTAAAGAGCTAGTTGTCACTTTAAGAACAAAAGTTATTTTTAGAGGAAAATGTTCCATATGAAGAAGAATAGAGATAAGTTCACTTTCTGTTTCATTGTTGACTATGGATTTGTACAACAATGTGCAAATCCATTACAAGAGTATTACTTTGAAACATTAAACATGGCAAAGTCGATCTTCCGGATTCAAATTCGTATCTATGTAATTTTCTTTTGAGATGGAGAGAAACCATACGATTTATCATTGTGAGAGATTCAATGCAGTTGTGCAATGTAATATTGAATTTAAACATTTTCATTCAGTTGCTGGTACGTTCAGGATTCTCTACCGATGAATTTTTCTATGTGACATTGATTCTGCTCGATGTGGTCACGTGATTTGGTAACCTCTTTATATATAGCTACATCTAGATCTGATGTAAATGTGTACTTATAACCTTGTATTCATATAAATTGATACACTTGTACTTCTTTGCTACCCCACATGATTAGTGATTACATCACTGTTGTTCGAGTCCGTATTAGGACATGTTTATTTTTTATTTATCAGTATTTTGTCATGGAGGTCAATGTCGAGGATCGGCCATGTTACACAAGGGTGTGGACTGACGATGACGTACATCTGTATAATTACCTACATAATTTGACATTCAAATATTCAGATCCGATCCTTGGCTATATATAGGAAGAGGGAACACACCTTACACAGAAATAGCATGGAAAATTCAATAATATCACCAAATATTGGGTAATGTATTCTAAACAATGTTTTGCCGGATGATACTATTTACAACAGATTCAATTAGACTAGTAGTAAAAAATAATTAAATATATCTATTGAAGTTTTAAGACTGTTTTTCATGCAGCAATCAACGGAATACGATTTTTATTCTGTTGGGAATTTTTCAAAACAAATTAATTAAATCTTTTACAAATATAACCGCCATGTATCTGAAAAAACAGGTACCTTATCAATGGTAGTGATCGTAAAAAAGGCTATGCTTACGTAGGAATACAAATATACACGAGTGACATAATAAAAAGTAAAACGGGAATGGAATATTTACAAACAGGAAATTGAAAAAGACACGATAGAACGCTTATATTTATTGCGATGAAATAGTCATCTCATAAACTACTGTACAAGATTAAGTATTGTGAGGCACGCGCCGACTAATGACCGATTAATATACAAATCTAATACAAAATACGGGAAATCAAACATGCTCAAGGACGTATCAACAAGTTAGTTATTATCTACAGTGAAACCCTAATTATAAGATTAAAATTTGCAAAGCGAGGTCGACTTTGAAGTGCCTGATGTAATGGCAATCAGGCTGTCTTTCAATAGTACCAGAACTACAGAAATGTTCGCGGGACTTTATTTTAGCGAATCAGTACTTTTCAAGTTATTCGCAGTACTATAATTTTGCGCATTTGCATGTTTAGCCTATGGTTTTAAATGAATGATGCATGTTGATATCAGATTAGTATAATAAGCGAGGACTTTATTTTAGCTGAATAGTGCTCGCGAAAATTACCCAAATTCTCGTAAATAAATTTGGATTTTAAGTATTTTGTTAGTTGTATTGTTGCTTAAAACCCTTCCAAGTATCTTTCACTTATATGGACACGTCAAGGTATATCTCTGCCTGAAGAACACTCTAGGACGACACAGACACATTTTGTGTATCAATTTCTCGTTTAGGGGGCTCTGTGAATGATAAATTTGTACTTTTCACTCCGAACTTCGCAACGCTTTTACTATAAAACACACACAGTGTCCTTTAATTATATCGCAATCACGTGATCGCTCAACGTATTTCTGTCCTTGACTTTGGGGCGTTTGGAACGACGTTTTCGTTTCTTGTATGATAATGCAACGTCAAACGTACCGGAGTCCTACGTTGGCGGGCGCATTACATGGCTGCTCGTACAGAATGTTCTGTAGCCATTATACTTTCTAGTGTCTCGGATCTGTGGTAGTCCCAATTCGGTTGGAAGTCGTCCGCTAAATTGTTGAAAGTTTTCTATGGCTCTCCTCTCTTCATCTGTCACAAAATAGTGTATCCTTATTCAATAAAGTTTTGTAAGATTTTGAATGCCGCAGCATAAACACCTGGAACTCTTGCTGATGGTTAGTCTGACAATAGAGTTTGATCTATATATTGCAACGAGACAAATTTGAGTTCACACTGTAGGACATTCACGATAGCTGTATATAAAATTCCGCGCACCGCATACATGTCAAATGAAGATATTAGACAAATTTTCTTCTTTTGGTCAGAGTCCGCCGATTAGGTTGACGACAATTGTTACATTTGGCAAAACTGGTAAAATTCATTATTCAATCACCGATTTGCAGTATAGTCATTCTGAATCCTTTGAATTGACTCAAAACCTGGAAATGTTACTTTTTGGTATATACATACGTTTCGAAGTTTATATATGATCAATATTTTAACAAAGGGTAACACCGTAATATTTCCAATTTGTAGAAGTTCAGTTACTTCGAGTAATCCCTATTGTTACCACCAACCAATTTATCACATTGAACGGAGGAAATATTTGATACATTTTAAAATACTAATCACGCAATATCTAACATACGACGATTTGGTATCTCAATTTAAAAAAAAAGATGTTAGAAGATATCAATGAGGTATTCGAAATTCAAAAATAGACAGACAAAAAAAAAACATGGTGAAAACAAAAGGAGACATCATTACAAACAGCAATTCATTCGAAAACATAGTTAACTAAAAGCAAAGCGACACGAACCCCACTTAAAACCTGGGTTGAGTTTAGGTGCTCCAGAAGGGTAAGCAACTCCTGCTCCATGCGTGGCATCCGTTTTAAATCCGGTTACGATTCTCCTCCTGTGTCGTTAACGAGAAACGGATGGTATTAGGTTGGAGAAGGGTGAGATGTCTCTCATCATTTGTTTTAACATTATCATATTCAATTCAACCATTGGGAGCCCTTTGTTAAGTAGCTTCTTGGTCAGCAGAAATGCTATATTATGGAAATCCTGATAGGAAACCCATGCTCAGAAATACCATATCAACTGAAGGTATTCTTTAGCAAAAATCTCCTTAACTATTGACCTTGGATTGGATTTTCGTGAAACAAAAGTAAGCTGTGAAGAAGATAAGACGGGTCGGGTATGGTGACGACTTTCCATCCCACGTAATCCATATGATTAATTTTAGAGCCTTTGATGAGAAAATATCCAAGATTGTGTGAAATGCAATTTTTGTGGTTTTGCGTCAGAAATGTGGAAAAACCACAAAAATAAGAATTATTCGCATTAGTTTTTGTTTCTCTGTTTACATATTAAGATATGTTTGACTTCGACAGCTTTAGTATAGTTGACACGTAAGAAGATTAAGATGGGATAATATGGTACTCCAGATATGTATCGTAAGGGGTAATTCCAATCCGGTGGTTTCTGGTTTTTTTTTAGTTTTGTGTATAATTATGGATATTAATATTATTTTAGGAAGAATGTAGGTCAGGATCTGCAAAAAATATTTAGCTTTGAATGTACAAATAATATTAGTATTGGTACTCATGAATCGTGTGTCAGAGCAGAATGACATTTAAAAAGTAAACAAACGGACTTAAGGTCTGGATTTTTCCTGCCAGAGACGTTCAGTGTGGGTGTTATTTCCCAGTATTAATTAGCAATGACATTTGTGCTGGAAATTCAATGCAATCGGTAACATTTAAAGAGAAAAATCAAACGCATCATACAAGAGTTGTCACGTGACCACGTCTGGCTCAATATCTAAATATAAAGTTTGAGTTCATAGTAATGCGAGCGGACGACTAACAAGATGAAGATGAAGACTATGACTTTCTTTAGATTTGAAAAAAAGTTTAGATGTTGTATCTTTCGGTAGTGTAGACCACAACTCCTTTCTGTGAAATTATAGAGTAAAGGATGAACTCATGGTGGATACTGTTCAATAAAAAAAATCATTATTGCCTTGAATTTAAGCATTTTAGATTTTTAAAATAGAAATTTTCGGAGCAACTGAATTCCCCCGATTTTCGATGGTCGTCGTGTTACTCTATTTTTGGTTTTATACGTCTTTTTGTTGGTCAATTGCTGTTTGTGCAATTGCCTCTTTTTGGTTTGTCCTTGGTTTTTTCTGCTTTTGGATTTTTGAATTTTGATTGCCCCCTCGATATCTTCAATTATCACCTTTTTTAAGAATTGGCGAGGAAAAACAGAAATGATTGAACCAATGTAATGCATATTTTGTTCGGAGGCTTTTCTCAGTAGTGGTATTAAGTTTAATTACTCGTCACCTCTCACGGCTACTTGCACTTTACTTTCAATTAGGAATATAGTATTGTATTTCATCTCTCTTGATATCTGGTAGTAATAATTACCTATCGCTAAGTATCATTTTCCAGAAATGTATCAGAGAACACATAGCAATCTACATATCCAGACTGTCGCTACCTCAGGACGTCATCAACCAGTAAATCTAAATATTATGCAAACATTCAATTAACATTTAATTTTTGTTGAAAAAAAATTCTCACTGAGAATGAGATACCGACGAAATACTTTGAATATTGGCACTCAAACCATTTGTGCAGTGAGGGATTGTACTTTGTACTTTATAACTTGCTTTCATACAGGACCTCATTTTAAGAATGAGCCAAAATAATCTCTGATGGTATCTAACAAAAAATAGCAATATTGTTTGGTTGATTGTATTGTTGTTTAATGACCCACTCAAGAATCTCTCACTGATAAGGCGACGTCACCAAGTGCCGGTGAAGGGCCTCAAATTTTGCCTATGCTCGGCACTTATGACCGTAGAGCAGGGACGAATCCTTAACATACGGAAAACTACTGTGATATTGTACCTTGATTTTAACTTACTCATCCGAAAGACGGGGAACGTCAACCGTAGCGTGGCTTAGGTTCGAACCCTGAACCTCACGATCAGAGGTCAAACACGCTAAAACCAGGACACAGTGGCCCAGTAGCAATGTAAGTTGGATAGACAAAACAAACGACGTTTATCACGTATCCAAAAGCTAATAATCGGAAGGCCATTCAAAACAGGGAGATCGAACGGATTGAAAAGTCAGGTATATCTACATAAAAAAAACGAAAGTAAATCCTGAAAAGGCATCGATCATGTGCCTAGGAATAGCCATCATCTCATGCTAGCCAGCAGTACCTATCGCTTTGGATCTACGTCGGTAGTCAAATTAACAGAATTTCCTATAATGATGAATCTATGTCTCGGTACGGTCTTAAAAGTTTACGTGAATACCTTCGAACTTACTCACTTTTATGCCTCCTCTCAAGGCTAAATATGTTCATTCCGTTAAAATTCAAAGTTTCAACTTCTAATACCACGTGATAATCTATGCTGAAAGTTTCCGAATATGCAACATTGTTTTATCTATTGACAGCAATTATTTCACTCTAGCATCATGGAACTGAATCTGTGGTAGATAAATGATATGATTCGACTCTAACTTGAAGGAATATTAAACGATATTCTACAAATCGAGGGAAATGTTAGTGTATTGCATAAAGTTATTACGGAGTAAAAATTCCGCTTGTTTAGGTAGTTACTGTTTAAATTAAATTGAAGAAAGTACCACCAGATATTCGAAAATCCTGGGCCTAAAATTATGACAAGTCCCTCATAATAACGGTCTCAACGTGGAAAACAACTGCTAACCCCTAACGGGATGGGACCAGAATAAGTCAGATACTACTATTGGCATGCGACACCCTCCGTAAATGTTCCACGGAAACCCTTCGAGGTCAGTAATGTGTCGATTTCGGTTGAAGAAGCCATGTGCGTTTGACCAAACCAGCAGATGATAGTTATTGTCAATGGCCATGTTAAGAATACCATCCAAGATCCTAGAAAGGGGAACCTCATATTGTTTAACGAGTTCACCGTATCGAGCATAAAGCTTCCGTTGTTATCATTTGTGTAACAGTATATTCCTGTGTACAGTAGTTATTTTTTTTTTTTTTTTTGGCGGATCGGTTAGGTCTTCGAAAAGAGCAATGTAGGAGGGACATGTCCTGGCAAAACGAGCAAAAAAAAAAATTTACTCGCATTTGACGTCTTGTATGGAATAAAATCATGGATCCCCCAATCGAAAGAAACCCACAGCGGTACGCCTGTGAGAAGCCATTAATACTTGACCGAGATTTGGATGAAAATGATACATTAATGATTCAGGTTATTTTTACAGATTAGACTTAAAAACAAACAAATTATTTTACATGTAACTTCTATAGAATATGGAGACAATAAACATGGATGGTATTGGTCTACCTTGTTCGCAGTTATCTCACCTCAATATGGCCAATTATCATCGTCCTAAGCCTGGACCGTAAAATGTCATTTTTACCTGAAATTGACTTTAAAAACACTTGAAACATATTTCAATGATAAAGAGTAGGTTGGTATTTATGGGTAATTCTTCCTCTTTTGTACTCTCTATCATGACTTTAATTTCGTACGGACGTGACCGCAAACCATGAAACGAAGGACCCATGTAACCGGAATAGACTTCTTGACGACAAACATTGATACGATTCTATCATAGCGATAAATATTAAATTCGCGTATAAAACATCGCGGAAATGTCAGTATTTTATTTAAATCATGCAATATATTGTCATAAGTATCTTGATCTTTCTATATATGATGGTATAAATGATGCTGATGTCACACGAGTTCTAACAGTCTCGGTTAAAATCAGCATCATAAACTACGGTCGGTATAACGGTCTGGTGTGCCGGTACGACCTGTCATTGGGTCGAATGCTGGTGCTGTCTGACATGTTTCAAACCGTTTGTTAGACCCTTCGTTACACACTGTTTTTGGTTGCTTTCTCCGTTCGCTCGATCAAGATTTAGGCATCAAGGCGGATGTGATCAGTCGACAGGGGATGCTTACTTCTACTGGGCATCTGATCCCACCTCTGGTGTGTTTAGGGGTCCATGTTTGCTCAACTCTGCATTATGTAATCCTAATAGGAATTCTGAAATCTATAATTGATTGTCATCTTTTAACTTTTCCTGGTATTTCGTATTCCCTTTTTTAGCTTTATCGGATCTAGCTCCGGTAGTGTAGTATACAATAAACCTGTGTAAGCGATATTTGATTGTATTATTATACGTACTTTGATTTTGAAAAAGGATTATTTTTGCAAAAAAGCATGCTTATGCATGTTGATATAGACGAATGTGGACTCATTAAATACGCCATCTTGCTCGTTTGTCCAATACTTCCTGTAGGAAAAACTTTATACGGCTGAGAGATAAAACGTGTCAATTGGTACTGTTTAACATATGGATTACTAAATTAAAGGAAAAGTTACAAGTAACAAGCGAGAATTTTCTGCTTTGTTTTATTATTTATCTCAACTCTGTTTTTCCCCATATTAAGTTAGTTTCCACTAATACCCGGTAAAGTGAAGGCATCAGAATAGTTTTGTTATGTATTATTTTTGGTTGTGTTTTTTAAACCTGTCAATACTCTACAGAGATCTAGACCCAGTGCTATAAACAGAAAAATTCTAAGACAAATTATGAATTCACACAGTTGAGCTTAAGTTTAAACAATTCGGTGTACGTTCTTTGGAACTCTTTTGTCACTTCTGGTAAGATTGCTATATGTAAAAAAATGTTCCTATGCCAATTTTATTTGGTATGGTGTATACTGAACTCCCATAATTTTAATTTGAAACAATTAAAATCAATGGTTCCCTTTTTTCAGCAAAATATTTAGAAAATAATTTGTTCAAATCATGATAAGTTTATTTAAAAGACTTGTTAAAAGAATACATGTCTCGAAATCGTTGTCTTGAAATCGGTTCTGCTTGTCGTTTTGTCAGGTTGTCCGAGACCCCGACTCCCTTCGTTGCACCAACGTTGTTCACTGAACCGTTAAAACTTGAATAAAAGGCTTTGGCACAAATATATCCTTACTTATAAAAGTGATAGGATAATTTACGTTCTATTCAAAAGCAAATGTGTTGCACGAGTTAAAAATACACGATGACGACCGATATCTTAATGGTTGCGTATTATACTATTGAGAATTACCAAAGTCTACTTCAGACCATTCTTTTTTGTCACTTGAGAGAGAATTTGTCTTATGATTTGTTTTTTGCACACCCGCACTAGAACAGAACATTCTCTAGATTTGAGAAAAGTCTTGTAGTTAGGTTAATATTTTGTCTGAGAATGAAACCTGCATCAGGTTGATAGTGTGTGAGTTAAGCTTAAAGTGGAGTAAAACATTTGTGCAATGCTGTAAAGATCTCTTATTTCTTATACAATTTCGCCATGGTTTTTCAAATTTTTAAGCAGAAATCTACTGTACCGTTTTTACAAATTGATTAGTAGCATTGGAGTAAGACTCTCTTGCCTTAAGCCGTAAATTAAAATCTCGGATGACTTGAGAACAGACGCCTGATGTTGATATTTGAGGCTTTTCACACTTACGATGTGAAACAATATTGTACCTCGAAATACTACGATTTTTGTTCCACAATTCTTGCAGTTGTAATTAAAGTAATGCTTTTATGTGTGAAGTCTCACAATTTCACCTACTTGTTGATTTCTGGGTCATAATGCTGTAATAACTCAGACTTCCAGCAAGATGGGGGCAGTTCAAATGCATGACTGTATCAGATGGCAAGGGCAATCGGGACCATGTCGCCTTCAAGATATACTAAATAAATCTCGTAATGTGACAGAATATCTGTATCATAGATATGTCCGTCTCATTTCCGTGATGTGAGAGAACATCTGTATCATAGATATGTTCGTTTCATAAGCTTTACTTCGTTGGTACTAACACTTAGAATAAAAATTGGATTTACATGTACATTGTACTAGGTTTTCTAAAAAAAAATTACGTGAAAACTATAAAGCGCCTATCTGAAGTAATGTATCATTTGTCATATTTGAAGAAAACATGCATTGTAAAGAGGCACAGTAGGACCTTAACAAGAACAGACGCTGTGTTCTATAAGCTGGGATTGTATGACAATTTATCTAAATATTACGGTATACCTACTGTAATGCTCTCTGTTCTGGTCGCCTTCTATTTCAACTGAAAATAAAAAAGACCAAATTTATTACATTGTAAAAAGATCATACTTTGTAAAACTACTTCTATGTTAACCTGTATTTGCTACGTTTCCGTAGTTCCTTCTTTTCGACAGTGTGCCATACAGCCATTATACATATTGCCCATTGCTAGGGTTTTGGTTTTTGTCTTATTTAGTGTGACATCTTTATCTTATCTGTGACAGTGCTTGATATTTAACCCCAATTTTATTCGATGCTATTTTGATCATTTTCAGTTATTGTCAATTGATAGTCATATTAAGAACACATAACATTTTCAACCGACATAGAAATTGTACTGAATTCGTGGGTGTTCGATGGAATGTATACGACGTTATAACAACTTTCGCGATAGAGACATCTTTCGTCGTAACAGAGTTTTCCTTAAATAAGAACGGTAACTCTTCCATCTTGCTTCTCTTGGACTTGATTTTGGATTTTGTCGGTAGCGTACTTTTTGAATCATCGTCTCGATGTCAACATAGTTTAATGCAGAATCTTTTTGTCTGAATTTTGAAATGTTAAATAAATTCGTTTACTTTAAATTGAGTCAAAATTACGGAAAAATAGTAAATCATTCTTAAAGACAGTTTGAAAAAACGAAAGTAGAAGAAACCAATGGGGACTTTGCAAATTCAAAATTTCACGACAGACAATACCATGTCCAAAACAACAAGAGACGACAAAACTACAACAGCAACAGCAAAACATATGTAATACTTAAACAAAACAAAGGGTAACACGAACTCCACTGAAAACCAGGATGAGTTCAGGTGCTCCGGAAGGGTAAGTAACTCCTGTTTAACGCGCGGCACCCGTTGTGTCACCTTTGTTTCAATCCGAGAATACGTCTGATCCGGTGATGGTCGTAAACATGAAAAAGATGGAATAAGGTGTACGTTAAGGGGAACATGTCCCTAAGCATCTGATTTACCGTTACAACCGGAGTTCTTTTGGATAGAGCCGATCAACATAGTCCCAAAATTTGGAATTAATTAATGAAAAAACGTCATCTATATAAATGATCGTGAAGTTAGAGGATCGGGCTAAGTTCTTTAATTATTTTTCATAAGCCTCCATATGGCAGCATAACATTTTAATAACCTCCGGCATAAATGAAAGCGGGATTGGGATAATAACTGATAATTTAACCTCAAAACTGATCAAAATTTTACAGCTACAAAAAGGCAAGTTGAGATAAGGAGACATTCAAAAGTCATTATTCGAATGACAGAAACGTGTGGCACATGAGATTTAAGCATGCTGAAAACGTTAAAGAGTCACAAGTATGTAGGTTAGATTAAAAGTGATGCAGTAGAACCCATTTATATTGAAATTCTGTTTAATTTGAAATTATTAGGATTTCCCTACATAATTGCTTTATTATTATATTTATATGATAAATCTGTAAAACAGATGATGAAGGATATGTTCCCCATGTCGCATACCTAGTCCCGTCCCACCTTTTTTCTTTTTTTTATTACTATCACCCTTTGTGACTTATACCCGTATTTGGTATATGACACGACGTGCCATCATGGCCTGGTTGATATATGATAAATCTGTAAAACAGATGATGAGGGATATATTCCCCTTGTCGCATACCTAATCGCGACCTCCCCTTTTCTCGTTTATGACCATCACCGATTGTGACATTCTTGTATTCGATAATTTGCGTGCCATCATGGCCTGGTTGATTAACATGGTAAATCTGTGAATGAAAGATGAGATATATGCCCCCCTTGTCGCATACCTAATCGCAACCTCCCCTTTTCTCGTTTATGACCATCACCGATTGTGACATTGTTGTATTCAAAAATATGCGTGCCATCATGGCCTGGTTGATTTATATGGTATATCTGTAAATAACATGAGAGATATGGCCCCCTTGTCGCATACCTAATTGCGACCTCCAATAATCTCGTTTGTGGCCATCACCGATTGTGACATTCTTGTATTCGAAAATTTGTGACAGCGGAGCAGGGGTTGCTTACCCTTCCGGAGCACCTGAATTCACCCCTGGTTTATGGTGGGGGTTTGTGTTACTTATTTTTCGTGTCTTGTTGTGTTGATAGCTGTTTGTGTTGTCTCTTTTTTGTTTGACCATGATTTCGTCTGCCTTCAGATTTTTGATTTATTGACCCCCCCCCCCCTTGGTATCTTCTACAGTCAACTTTTTCATTATAATTTTAAGCCAGGTTACTTTGAAAACCTTGTTTATTTGAATGGAAATACGGCTTCAATACATCCAGATTGGACAGCATTTATCTATTTCGTGTTAGCTTTGAACTTGGACCAAATGGTCAAATTTGAGCGAATAGAGGACTTAACCTAGAAGCACTCATTTGTGCACTCAGTTAAGTTTGTATCTGATATGACTTTTTTCATCTTGATAAAATTTTGACGTAATATATTAAAATTGTCTGATCGATTTCACAAATTTTAAATAACATGGCAAGTGATATATCATTAGCTAATCTATTCCAATTAAAATGAGAGTTTGAGAGTTCTGCTTATTCATCATCCGCCGCTGGAAAATGTCATTTAAATATCAGTCTCTTTGACTTTTTTAATCATAACTACAGATCGCTAGCGATGTCTGCTTTGGTCCTTGAACATCCGGAATACATCAAGGGAAATTTTATTCGTTTTCCAAATATATTTCACAAAGATTGATATATCAGAGATTCTCAAAACTGACAAATATGTCTAATCAATCATTGAGCGATAACACAATCTATTTATAGACTCTGTCATCTTTTTTCCCTTAAATTTGCTTTTGAGTTCATCTGGGATAGGAAATTATTCACTTTCATGTCAATATGCCAATGTACTTGCCAACCGGCGGGAAAATATAACTGACAATAGTCAATGGTATACAAAACAGCAATATATTTATGGAGCCACTCAAATTTTGCTTTTATGAATAAAGTAAACAAAGCTACCTGTGCTAATAACAATTTTAAACAGAGGTGACATAACAGGTGCCACGTGTGGAGCAGAAGTTGCTTACCATTCCGGAGCACCTGTTCCCACCAACGTTTTAGTGGAATTTCTCTAATTTTAGTTTTATGTATAACTGTGTGGAGTACTGTTTGTACTGTTGTTTCCTTTTGATTTGCGGGCCTCTGTGGCCGAGTGATTAGCGTGTTCGACTTCGAATCGAAGGGTCCGGGGTTCGAATCCGCGCAGCGCCACTCTACGGCTCCACCTGTCTTTCGGATGAGACAGTAAAAACCGAGGTCCCGTGTCACAGTAGGTGTTGGCACGTTAAAGAACCCTCTCTGCTCTACGACCATAAGTGCCGAGCATAGGTAGAATGCGTCACCGGCACACGATGACGTCTCCATATGAGTGGAATATTCTTGAGTGGGACGTGTAACAACAAAACAACCAACCAAATTTGACCATGGTGTTGTCTCATCCGCGCGCGGAGCAGGAGTTGCTTACTCTTCTGGTGCACCTGAACTCACCCCCGGATTTTAGTGGGGTCCGTGTTACCATTGTAGTTTAACGGTCGCCATCATGACCTGGTTGATCGTTATAATATATCGATTTTATAGATGAGGAGGCAATTTGTTACCATTGCCATACACCTAGTCCCGACATTTTTACCGTTTATGACTTACTGAATGAGACATGTTCTCGGATTCGAAATAAAGGTTACACGGTGGGTGCCGCACGTAGAGCGGGGTGTCATGGCCTTCCGTATACCTTATCCCGACCTTTTGTTACCGATTACGACTAT